>JAXIVD010001642.1:0-79063 GCA_036785275.1 Cancer borealis
CTATATGTGTGTATATATATATATATATATATATATATATATATATATATATATATATATATATATATATATAAATAAATAAATATATATATATATATATATATATATATATATATATATATAAATATATATATATATATATATATATATATATATATATATATATATATATATATATATATACATACATACATACATACATTTTCTGTATCTGACGCGCAGCACTGAATTGCAATGCTGTTTTTATTCCATATACGTTTATGTATAAATGTATTTAAATATGCATGTATGTTTATATTTTTTGTATCGTACGTCACTCTGCACTACACAAATCACAATGGTCTCTCCTGTATATGTAGTAAGCTAGTAAGCATTCATACACTACTTATCCCGAGACACAGGAACACTGCGTCGTTTGCATCACCAGTTACAATAAAGCCCTCGGCAAACAACAAACATTGATGCCTTAATTATCTGCTTAAGACGAAGCCAAACTAAAGATTTCTCAGCAGGTAAGTAGCAGACTTTACTCCTGTAACACCGAGATCCCACTATTGAACCACGCCCATTTATCTGCCATTTGTAACTACGCAATGAACATGAAAAAGGGTAACGATAATAAATATGATGATAATGATGATGATGATGATGATGATGATGAAAATTTAGTAATAATAACAATGATAATACAGATAGAAAATGATAATGATTAACTCTCAGACGAAACTTACTCTCATAAAGTTAACATCATACAATTTGTTATCTTGGACTTCCTAAGAGACACAATGTATAAATAATCTTCCTCTCCATTTTAAGCATGTTCATTTCCTGCCACTGTAATCACTCCGCCAGTCCATGCCTTCCCCCACTACGCCAAGTGATCCCTATGAACACGTCAAGGTCTCGTGTGGAAAGACCTTGGTACACGTGTTCCCCCAAACGCGTTTTTAACTTTAATCACAGAAAAAGGGTTGTGTTAGCGTTTCAATTGAAAATAGCTTGCGAAGTAGAAGATTAATTTGAGCAAAAAATACAAACTATTGAATCAACCTCAACTTGGTCTTCTGGAGGCATAGCAGACTCTTGAACGACCTGATATCTGCTTCACACTATCTTCGGGCTGCGTGGAGCCAAATTTTGCCATGGTACTCAGATACTACAGAAAGTGATGCCACTCTTCAAGCTCACACTGCTGAAAGTAATGTTGTCACTGCCAAACTCATTCCAGTGACGGTGATAAAGAGCGTCGCTTCTACACTTACTCTGCTGAGGTTGAAGGTGGTGTTGTAGGTAATGGCGAGGTGCACGAAGGTGGCGAACACCTGCTTATACGTCACATCAAAGTCCTCCGGAGGGGCTGGGGACGGGGGCGGGTTGGTGGTCGGGCCCGTGAAGATATGCGCCTCAGTGGTCAACCCTGGGGGTATGGCGGCGGCTCCCCACACGCCCGCCGGCACTCCGCACCACGCCCACACCCATGCCCACACCAAGCTCACGGTACGACGCGGTTTGAACATACTAATAAGACGAAAGGGCCAGGTGTTCGCATAGGAGAGGCTCAAGGGTAAGGCTTCCAAGGGCTTCCCCCGCTGCACTTGGCACATGCATGCACGTTTGTTGCTCTCAAGGCTCTCCTTCCTCCGCCTCTTTCTCTCCCTGAAGACGTCAAAGAGACATGATTTTCCTTCGAGTTGATAACCTTCCCTTTCCAGCCTGTCTTCATGTCGCTCAGAGATCGTCCTGGGAGGGTCGTCTGCTGGGCGTGGGACCAACGAGAGCCTCAGCAAGGGATGGCTATTGGGTGAGGCTGGGACTGCGGCTGGGACGGCGACGGCAGCATGGTGTTGACGTGGTAAATGTTGGCGTCGGGGATACAGATCTAGAGGGAGGCGTGGTTGTGGTGGTGAAAGCGTGATGTGCAGCGTAGGTCATGAAGTGGCGCGATGGTCGTTATTACTGTTGTTGCTGTTGTTGTTGTTGTTGTTGTTGTTGTTGTTGTTGTTGTTGTTGTTGTTGTTGTTGTTGTTGTTGTTGTTGTTGTTGTTGTTGTTGCTGTTGTTGTTGTTGTTGTTTTGGCAGAGGTGGTGGTGGTGGTGGTGGTGGTGGAGGCGTGGCGAGAAAGAAGTGCTCGGCGACGCTCTGCCCAACACACTGACCCTCCAATGGTCCACCAACCTTTCCTCCCTCCTCTTCCTCCTCCAACCCTCCCCCGCCTCCTCCAACCTGCTCTCCTTATTGCTTCAAATCCCCCTAACCCCTTCCTTGTTCCCACCCAATCTTCCTCCTTCTTTCCCTTCCCTACCACTCATGTCTTCATCCTTCATCACACTAACTTTCCCTCTTTCCCTCCCGCCTTCACCCTCATACCTCTCATCTTCCTACCCATAATTTTTTTTTTCTCTTTTTCTTCTTATCCTCCTTCTCTTTCTCCTTTCTACCTTTCCTCTCTCTCTCTCCAGTAATTTTTCTCCTCCTAGTAATTAACTCGATCTCTCTCAATAAATTACCTGTGATCAGCCTTCGATCTGCCTCGGTCTCAGGTAAGTGATGGCCGCCGAGGAACGTTTATTCTCCTTCAGTAAAAGAGTTTGCGTCAGCGCAGTGCGGGAAAAAACGTGTCTCAGCCTTAATGCAAATACAAACACCTTCGGCATTGAGCGTCAGTAAGGGGTTATAACGTGTGTCAGAGTGCAAGGGTCTATGGACGCCTGTGTTGGAAAGTGTGAGAAATTGCGTTGCTGAAAGATATGTAGTGTTTAGTGTTTGTTGAAAAGGAAGATAGTGTGAATGTATGAGCAATAATAAAAAGTCTATAATAAACAGAAAAAAAATATACAAGATGACCGACGAGAAACAAGTCCATCACATAAGAAGTATATTACAAATCATTAACAGATTGAATTAATTATGCAACCAAATTATTATTACTACTCAATTATATACTACGCAGTGACATCGCTAGACGTTTCAGTGACAAAAATGGGATCACTGGTCAAACATGATATAAAACAAAACGAATAAAGAATAAGAAATTTAACATAAACAAGATGACATACGCAAAAACATCCTGCTTTTAAATATACATACGGTACAAAAAAAGAAAATCTCGTTTAGAAGAATGTATATATGTTTTCATAATTATACACAATCTGCGTGTGAATAAGAAATAGAGGAATACATATGCAAATGGAGAAAACGATCTTTGGACGCTCAACAGTCAACGAGACGCGAGCTGAACTGGATGATTACGTGTGAATCTAGACGCAAGGACGGTACTGGTGTGTGGGTGCGTGTTTACTTGTGTATGTGTGTGTGTGTGTGTGTGTGTGTGTGTGTGTGTGTGTGTGTGTGTGTGTGTGTGTGTGTGTGTGTGTGTGTGTGTGTGTGTGTTTGTGTGTGTGTGTGTGTGTGTGTGTGTGTGTATGTGTGTGTGTGTGTGTGTGTGTGTGTGTGTGTGTGTGTGTGTGTGTGTGTGTGTGTGTGTGTGTGTGTGTGTGTGTGTGTGTGTGTGTGTGTGTGTGTGTGTGTGTGTGAGTGTGTGTTACTGTGGCATGTGCGTGTATGGCGTGTGCGGAGGAAACTGATTTTCTTCATTTAGTGTTATAAGAAAGGGATGGAACACACTAGCTGGAATGGGTATCGACCTTCATGTGCCACCACCTCCTTCCCTCCTTCCCTCCTTCCCTCCTTCCCTCCCTCCCTCCCTCCCTCTCTCCCTCCCTCTCTCCCTCCCTCCCTCCTATCACTGTGCACTACCACCCACACCTACTCCGTGCCACACACACACACACACACACACACACACACACACACACACACACACACACACACACACACACACACACACACACACACACACACACACACACACACACACACACACACACACACACACACACACACACACACACACACACACACACACACACACACACACACACACACACACACACACACACACAGCAAACATACAAACACACACGTACATATATACACACATACACACTAAATCATGCAGGTGAAAGGCCATTAATGCTTGGCTTGGTATGCTATCGAGGCCATTTTCTGACTGAAAAGGAAAACACACCTGTATAATTTTTTCTCTCCCACGCTTCACGCAAAGTGTTACTAAATCAGTTTATGTTTTCTTTGTTTAGATTAAATGACGGTAGTGACTCTGAAAACAAAGACGTAAGGTTCTGGACTTAAATTTTAAATGTATATATTTATGAATACATGAATATTTATGACATACGATAAAGATTAAATTTGCCAAGGTGGAGCTGCTATTGTTTTTCTTCATGTTAACTTGACTTAGTTTTGTTGGAAGGTTTATCAGTGACGCAAGCAGTACATGGTATGAGCTGTTGGCTGCCATCAAACTTTAATTTCATTCCAGCTCCCTGATAAGTAATAATGGAATGAAACTCAAACATGTGAACAAATACTCAAGAAAATTACTGTTCCAAAACACACTGTGACTATCATTACAACATCAATACAGGTAACCGCTTAGCTATAAGGAACAAAAAGCTATAATAAGGGTGTGCAACAATGAAGATTATCCGTGTTAATAAGTAAGGGCGCGTTTTGGTTATTGTAAAGGTTGACTCTTTTAAGCTCAAACGCTTCTTGTGTTCGCCATAACACACCAAGGTGCCCGACGAACAGTTTTCAACAGCTTACTCTAGCAAACAACATAGCAGTGTCAAACGAAATGGTCACTAAGAACTGGACGGGCATTTTTTTCGCTGTTGCCATAGATGGATGAAGTGTGTCAACAGGCTTCTTTAATAACGCAATGTTTGTTCATCGTGACGTCATCAAGTGCGGGACAGATTTGGGCTAAACACAGGATATGTATTTAAGCTCGAGTGCGTCTAGGCTCACGTTTTAGCTTGTCCTAAACACGCAAAATTGGCTTCCTGAACAAGGTGCTACAAAATCATCGATATCAAACACCAGTAAACTGTATATTTGTGTTAAGTGGAATAGTAATGTTTGAGAGTTTGAATAAAATATCGTCATCAAAAATTTTAAAATTTCAACAGACGTTGTAGTCTGGAATGTTAAAAGGGCATCCATTTCCTTGCACCTTCACTGACTCTTAATTCTTGAACTGCACTGCTTATTATAACGATTGTCTGACGAGACTATCACATAAATCTAATGTATGACTGAATGAATTCCCACATCTCATCATAAGCTTGACATGTCAGTTTGTTACGTTACGAGGAAAAAATCACAATACCAGTCTTTGTAATAACTGTATCATCTATGTGTCATGTTGAGGGTAACTATACCGTACATGTCATGACCAGCTTCATGGTTTTTCAGTATCTGCGGGAGAACTGTAATTGTTTAGGTTGGACGTTATAGAATTTCCAGTTTTAATATCTCTGTTCATATGTACTTTTGAGTGTGCCTTTCGTCCACCATTCCTAGACTCGTGCAATAAAGACATCGTCCCACACTGGCATCGATCCGATGGCCACTTTACTGTCTGTGTGGCTAGCGTGGCAGCAGAGTGACCTCGGGCTGGTGGAGCTTCGTCGGCCCAGCTTGGCTATTATGTACACGTCATACATCATTCGCTAGACACCCACAGCGTGCAGCACATGACAGTCTTGCTCACCCTACTTTGTTCTGAGGTACGACATCGTAAATATCGACTTTTTGCAAATATAAAATTCTGACAAAAAATGACACTGTTCGGTAATGTCGCCCTAGAGAATTATACACCTCAAGGAAGATTCTGATAGCCTCCAAAACTCTGCCTCTACCTTACAGAACCTACCCTATGTCTCCTAGTATAATTTTTGTCTCTTAAAACAAAGTCAAGCGTCTATACATCTCTCAACACACCTCCTACGTCTCCCCCCAACATTATCACACCACTACCCAGTACCCATGCCGCCAACATGCCTCCACTCCGTCACAACACTACCACTGCCACCCATCCAGTCCCTCTACAGCCTGACTAATAAGTATCACCTCCCTCCCTGCTACATCTGCATACATCACCATCACTGTCAAAACATTCTATTCCATCACAAGCATATCCCGCAGCACTACCAACACCATCATCACATACTACTATTAGACACATGTCACATCCCTCACCTCCATCACACACACACACACACACACACACACACACACACACACACACACACACACACACACACACACACACACACACACACACACACACACACACACACACACACACACACACACACACACACACACACAAACACACACACACACACACACACACACACACATACACACACACACACACACACACACACACACACACACACACATACACACACACACACACACACACACACACACACACACACACACACACACACACACACACACACACACACACACACACACACACACACACACACACACACATACACACACACACACACACACACACACACACACACACACACACACACACACACACACACACACACACACACACACACACACACACACACACACACACACACACACACACACATTGCTTCGCAAGCATGTGTTACCCAGCCTCCTCATACATCTATTAATTAATCTATCTTTAGGAAACTATAGATGAAAAAAAGACTACATATCTTCAATTGTAAGAACTTACAGAGTGTTTGAGATACAAATTTGTGTAGTAATCATTTAACAGGTGAATAAAATAAAGTGACATGTGGCACTTATAACTTTCCCATTAGATGACCTGCAGAGTGACTACGACAAAGAGGTTCAACTCAAAAAAACCTGTAACGGCTAGTGTGAGGCATTGGCTCATTCATGTTTCCATTCAATGTCACCGTGCCGGATACTGATGCGAGACCCACATCCTCTGAGTACTGGATAATTTCACAGTTCCATTGGTTCAGTCACTTGAAGTCAGAGGCAAAACAAGTAGTAATTTAGTAGCCTGACCTGAAAAAGGAATCCAAGCCTTGTATAAATGTGCAATTGCATTTTGTATCTTAGCTAGAAATTGAAACTTCCAGGTAACCAGTAGTAGTTATGATTATTTCGTACAATCAAAACTGCAGAAATGGCAAAACATTATGTACTCCCTCTTCCTAGTTGTGTTTTTCTACCTACCTTGCACTTACGTAATTCCTTTCTATTTTATTCTCAATGCACAGGAATGCAAAAAGAAACAGTCCTATAACTGCTACTACTAATGCTGCATCACTTGGATACAACCTTCGTTCCTGTATACTAATGATGCTCTGTCACTGATCACAAATAATGATGCACTTTATGGCTCTTTTTCTACTTTCCTGTGGCTGCTATTGATCTCTACTCGTATGCACTTAAAACAATGGATCTGAGACGAGTCGTTTTGGTAGAAGTTGTACAAATGGTACGATTCCTAGATGCAACTAGACGCTGCTTTGAAATATTTCCATTCGTCATCACTGGACCATGAATGTCTCCATCACATTTGTATTCTTGCATGATTCTGCAATTTCTCTTATAAGGACAGATTTTTTTGCATGGCAGATTAAACCAGAGAGAGAGAGAGGGAGAGAGAGCGAGAAAAAAGACGCCACAGCAGAAGGAAATAAAGCAGACATAAGCAGCCTGCGAACCACCTGTACATGGCCTGGATTCTTGTTTCATTCGAACCACCAAACCACGTGATAATTACATGACCCGCATTTCAGACAGAATGGACGACGGATGGATCTGTAGAGCAAAGATTATTTGTCATGAGTTACTTTTTTTTCACAACTATTTTAGATATACAAAGAAGCTGTTGACGGCAGGTAAATTGTACTTACTTTCTAACTTATATGATTACCATCTTTATCATCACTACCATCACCACCATCATCATCACACTTGTTATACTATGATTTTAAAAAGTCATAATTATGGGAATGATTATTCCTATATTTTGGTTAAGTTTGTAATCAAGTCAAGCTCACTATTGGTTGCACATTCAATTCCTTGACAAATAAACACAAAATTGACCTGAACATCACATTACAAGTGTCTGTCTTCCGTCGACAGGGCAGCTGTACATTTTTATGTCCTTATTTTAAAGTAGGAAAAGGTTGACAGCTGGTCCTCGCACTCTGATTCATAAAAACGGAAATGAGACTCAAAACAAAAAGTGTAGTCACTATTATATTTTTTCGATTGAACATACAAAATAGAAGACTATAAATGAGAAAGCTGTTTAGCAAAGGCAAGGAGATAGAAGAATTTACACTCGAGAAAAGAAAATTACACATGATATTATGATAATCTGCTAAATAAAAGGAATAATGTGTTTGGATGATTGAAAAAATAAAAAAGCATATGTAAGCACTTATCATAAAATAGCATAAAATTGCATGACTCGCTCAATGTTGGCAGATTATTATTTTGTGATATACCATAAGCATTTCTTTCTTCCTATGTACGTTACAATACTGAATCTAAGATATGTGTGTGTGTGTGTGTGTGTGTGTGTGTGTGTGTGTGTGTGTGTGTGTGTGTGTGTGTGTGTGTGTGTATGTGTGTGTGTGTGTGTGTGTGTGTGTGTGTGTGTGTGTGTGTGTGTGTGTGTGTGTGTGTGTGTGTGTGTGTGTGTGTGTGTGTGTGTGTGTGTATGTGTGTGTGTGTGTTTGTTCATCCATCTTCCTATTTGTCTGGGTATCTGTTTGTCTGGTTAGTAAGGTACATGAATCCTAACAGTGTAACTGAAATATTGTTTGTCGGTCAGCCAGCCGAGTATTAATAGTATGACTGGATACATGCTGGGGACTTAAGCTCCAATACTCCACTTTAAGATGTCTTTTTAGCAATTATATACTGTAAGTCTTGAATACAAAGCTTACCAGCCCTGATCAGTAAAGTATTTGTATTTCTCTTAACAAGACCCTTATTCCCTTTATCTACATGAAAGAATGTTTTTGCAAATGTTATGAAGACCTGTATTGTTTGGCTCTGTATGGTCTTCTTAGATGAATTTATAGCAGCCTTCCAAAGGTGATGTACGTCATAGTGTATTAGGGTTATGCAACATTTACTCAGTTTTTGCAGTCTGTCGCACTACTTTCTACCCTCAGCTGCACCGCGGGGTCTGGGGTGTTAGTAGATCTTCGGTTCAGCATTACAGAGTATGATGTGGTCACCAGAACGGCTGCAAGGCGGATGGAAGGAGGGGACACCACGAGTGCTGCGATGGGCAACAGGTGCAGCATAGAGAATTGTGGTGCAGCTGCGATCTCAGTTTCACTGTGGTCAAAGAATACCTGTTGAGTGAAAAACAACATATAATACCATGAGAATGGAACTACCATTCGTTATGTTATGGAAATCAGAAATGTAATGAAAAACTACCACCACAAATGATTAAGATGATCATGATAATAGAAATGATACTAATAAAGATAATGAGTATCATGATAATGATAAGAGTAATAATAGTAATAACAAACTAGCAATGACAACATAAACAAAACAACAACTACTACAACAATAACAATAACACACATACTACTACTACTACTACTACTAATAATAATAATAATAATAATAATAATAATAATAATAATAATAATAATAATAATAATGATAATGATGGTAATGATAGTAATAATAATAATAGTAATAATATTAATGATAATAATAACAATAGTAATAACAATAATTATAATAATAATAATAATAATAATAATAATAATAATAATAATAATAATAATGATACTAATAATAGTAGCAGTAACAACAATGATAATAATAATGATAATAATAAAATAAAAGAAATAATAAACAATAGTAATGATAACAATAATAATAATCGTACCTTACCATAATGATTCTCGCTTACTTGTGTGAAGGAAGAACAAGGCTTTTTTTTGTATCGTCTTAATAGCTAATATGTATATGTGTATATATATATATATATATATATATATATATATATACTATATATATATATATATATATATATATATATATATATATATATATATATATATATATATATATATATATATATATATATATATATATATATATATATATATATATATATATATATATATATATATATATATATATATATATATATATATATATATATATATATATATATATATATGTATATATATATATATATATATATATATATATATATATATATATATATATATATATATATATATATATATATATATATATAAATGTATATATATATATATATATATATATATATATATATATATATATATATATATATATATATGTATATATATATATATATATATATATATATATATATATATATATATATATATATATATATATATACATATATACATATATATATATATATATATATATATATATATATATATATATATATATATATATATATATATATATATACATATATATATATATATATATATATATATATATATATATATATATATATATATGTATATATATATATATATATATATATATATATATATATATATATATATACATATATACATATATATATATATATATATATATATATATATATATATATATATATATATATATATATACATATATATATATATATATATATATATATATATATATATATATATATATATATATATATATATATATATGACTAAAATACTTACTTGGTTCGCACGGATGTAGATAGGGTTGAGGATGAAGACGAAAAAGAGGAAGAGTAATCCTGGAATAAGGAGGGTGTGGAGGAGAGAGAGAAAGTAAATATCCACCCACTTGGCGGTGTCCCATTGGCTCTGGCCATGGCCACGGGCACCTGACACATACTCGCCCATTCCACCTCACGCCTCCACTGGCCGTACACTGAGGGTGGCGGGGAGTGTGTGCAGACCCTGGCGTGATGTGTGTGTAGAGACGCAGCTTAGTAGCAATAAAAAGAGTGTTTGGTAAGCAGATCCCCTTCCATGACTAGGCTTTCAGGCTCTCTCTCTCTCTCTCTCTCTCTCTCTCTCTCTCTCTCTCTCTCTCTCTCTCTCTCTCTCTCTCTCTCTCTCTCTCTCTCTCTCTCTCTCTCTCTCTCTCTCTCTCTCTCTCTCTCTCTCTCTCTCTCTCTCTCTCTCTCTCTCTCTCTCTCTCTCTCTCTCTCTCTTTTTTATTTTTTTATTTATACATGACTACAATGTACAATTTAAGAGCATGTTACATAGTACTTTTACATCCAAATGTAGCACTTTACAGGCTAAAGGTAACATTTTTAGTGTTACCTATCTAAAAGCCTAACTCTAGTACATACATATAACTAGAAATAAAAACAATTACTACCCTACTGGTCATGTCAACCAGACGTTGACACATTCCTTAAACTGCTGCACATTCATTGCACTAATGTCTAAATGTGTAGTAAGTAAACTATTCCACAAATTAACATAGTGGTGCACAAATTGTCGTTGGTGGTGCCAAGTACAGCAACGAAACTGTAAAAGTTCTGCAGGCACTGAAGTGACAGCTCGGATGGTGACTTGTATACGCCTGAGGGGTTGTCTGAGAGCTTGGAGGTGTGGAGTACGGTGTTGGTGGACCTTGAACATCACAGTGAGGCCCGCTACGTCTCTGCGATGCTGAAGGGAGTGGAGCTTTGGCTCATGACCAGCACTACTGTCCTTTATGAGCCTCACAGCCCGAGCCTGCACCCTGTCGAGAAGTGAGCAATGCCTGCTAGCAGCACCACCCCACGCAAGGCACGAGTATTCCAGGGAGGAGCGAACCTGTGCCTTGTACAGGATCTCCAGTCCTTTGGCATCAAGAAGCCACGAGATTCTCCTGAGTGCTGCCAGCTTGCCCGAGGCCTCTCTAGCAAGACGCTCAATGTGGTGCCTGAAGGTCAGCGCTGGGTCATAAGTGACCCCCAGTACTTCCACCTCGTCCCGCGGCAGAATTGCCTCACTCTCCAGGGTAAGGCGCAGAGCTGTGCTCGACCTGGAGACTATCAGCAGCTGTGTCTTGCTAGAGGCGAATTTTACTTGCCACTTGCTGCCCCATGACGCAATGCGACTCAGCGTGGCGTTCATTTGGGTGGCCGTGACAGTCTCCTCCCCTGGGCTATATCTCTGTGCCAGTGTGAGGTCATCAGCATAAGCCCTCACACTGGGGATCAGGTTCAGGAGATCATTAATATACAAGTTCCAGAGAAGAGGGCCGAGACAGCTTCCTTGAGGGGACACCTGCTCTTACTGGCTGCTTCTCCGATTCCTGCCCGTCGACGACCACTTTTAGCTGCCTCTCACTCAAATAGTCGCCAAACAGCTGAAGGAGAGGCCCGTCCACACCTGCTGCACGGAGTTTTTCAAGGAGACCTGAGTGCCACACCCTGTCAAAAGCTCCCTCAATGTCAAGGGCAACGACGGCAGTGGCCTTCCCTGCGTCCAGGGCAGCACTCCACTCCGAGGTGAGCAGCAAATGCAGATCAGCGGCCGATCTGCCCGGCCTGAACCCAAACTGCCTGGTGCATAAGATGTGGTGTTTTTCGAGGTGCGCAGTGACTCTTGAGGCTACTATAGACTCGAGCACCTTACTAAATACAGGCAGCAGGGATACTGGGCGGTAATTTTTGGCCACTGTTCTGTCATTTTTCTTGTGCACTGGGACCACATTACTCATTTTCCAAGCACTTGGCCATCTGCTGGTCCGCAAACACTGGTTGAGTAGCATGGTGAATGGGCGAGCCAGCTCATCTGCACACTGGCGAAGAAGGCGGGGACTGAGATTGTCTGGACCCATTGCTTTTTGCACATCTAGTTTTGATAACACTGCCTTCACTTCCATCTCACTCGTTATGACACACGACAGTTTATCTTTAATAATGCCTGGTAGTGTGGGTGGAAGCCTTCCGGGGTCAGGCACGCACATCTTTTCAGTGAAGTGCTTGGCCAGCAAGTTCGCCTTGTCACGAGCAGACTGGGCCACGCTGCCGTCACTCCGGTGGAGGGGAGGGATGGTGTTCCCCCGAGACTCACCCTGCTTCTCCTTAACAAGGCTCCACCACTGTTTGGTCCCAACCTGGCCGCCCCTCAGTTTTCTTTTGAGGTTTACCACCCATTGATTGGAGGCCCACTCCTGAGTGGACTTCATATGCTCCGTTGCCACTCTATGCCGCTGCCTGTTCCGAGCTGTCGGATGCCTCTTGAAGGCAAGCCAGGGCGCAGTACTTGGCGTCAGAGGCAGCACGGCATTCTGGCCCAAACCAAGGTTGATCTGATGCCTTGGTTTGATGTGTGGAGTGGGGCACCCAACGAGCCTGTAGGGCGTGGAGCAGCTCAGTGAACTGCCTCACCTGCTGGTCGGTGTCGCCACACAACACGTTACCCCAGTTTGTTCCTCTTAGGGAGGCTCGCAGGGCTTGCCAGTTAGCCTTCTCCCACCTCCACAGCGTGCGGGTGTGGCACTCTTCACGCGGTCTCTTGAAACTAATCCTCGTTAGGACCGCCACAGGATCAGAGGTGCCCACAAATCCAAGGGAGGAACATTGGGTGGTGTTGGGAGGAAGGTCCGTCACCACTGGATCGACGATCCAGAGCAGTGGGTGGGGAAAGTAACGTGGTTGTGTAAGTCATGCACAACTAAGAGTGTGTTAAATGCCTCGCGCACAGTGTTTTGATTTAGGTCACCAATGATTATCACATGTTCACACTGTTTTACCACCATCATTACGTCCAAGTTCACTGTCAGGTAGTCAATCAGTGCGGTGCCTTGCGAGGGAGGGCGATAACATCCAACACACAATAATCCCTTCCCTTCGCTGTCTGTTATTTTCAGTAACAGTGTTTCAAGTTCCCTGGGCACGGGCACGGGGGGCTCAATTACCTGTACATCGAGGCTTTCCTTATAACAAAAGGCCACCCCGCCGCCTTGAGTTGAACGGTCCTTTCTGTACCAGGTTGAATACCCGCGCACACGAGCATAGTTCACTGGCACATTGGCGTCAAGGAAGGTTTCACACACAAACACAACGTCGGCACGATTTTTAATTATCACATTGTGCGTGAGTTCACCAACGTTGGTATGGAAACCTCTTATATTGGCAGACACAATCCTCACCTCACTAGCGGCCTCCTTGGTGGAGGTGCGTGAACTGTGGTGGGGCGGTGGCACCTCCATAATAGAGGGTGCGGGGTGGAGGGATGAAAGACCAGGGCTGTTGGGGTGCTGGGGTCCCTTGGGGGGCCGTCAGTGCTGGTCCACCTGACCTCACTGGGTGTGTGTTTGGCTGTTGAAGGTGCCAGGTGACCGTTTTCAGTGCTATTAAAGTCTCCTGGTTACTTTCCCTCACTGCCTCCACTAATTCCTGCTGCCTTTGGTCAGCAATTTTTGCCTTGCAATTTTGCGAGGAATGAAAGCGGCCGTGACAATAGTCACACTCTTTCCTCGGGCACTGATCGCGAGTGTGGCGCCAACTCTTACACTGCGAACACTTTGCTGCTTTTTGTTGTCTAGGAGGGTGTTGCCCGGGAAGGTGTTGCCTGGGATGGGATGTGGGTCGGGGCTGATTCACACCCTCCTGACGTGACACTTGCCTGGGCCCACCTGCTGCCTCAACCCCGGAGGCAGCGTCACTTCCTGATGCGTTTCTCCTCCACCTCTGTTGTTGTCGTGAACGACTGTTCTGAGCAGCCTGTTGGGGATAATTTTCCCTCCCTCCCAAGTTCTCCCCACCAGGAGCAGGTGACACAAGCCGCCGCTCAGCTGATTCAGGGGCAGGCTGAGGTGAGGGTGAGGTCGTGGTGTTGGAAGGTGAGGTAGACAGAGACGGGTTGGGAGACGGAGGCGGGAGGGGAAACGGGTTGGGGGGTGAGGGAGTCTGGTTGGGAGGAGGGGGAGGGGGATTAGTATCCTCGCCAGGTGTGTTTCCACTGTCCTCCCTTAGAACTGTGATCCCAGCCTCACCGTCTATGCTGTGGGGTCTCTCTCTCTCTCTCTCTCTCTCTCTCTCTCTCTCTCTCTCTCTCTCTCTCTCTCTCTCTCCCTCCCTCCCTCCCTCCCTCCCTCCCTCCCGCCCGCCCGCCCGCCCGCCCGCCCGCCCGCCCGCCCGCCCGTCCGCCCGCCCTCTCTCTCTCTCTCTCTCTCTCTCTCTCTCTCTCTCTCTCTCTCTCTCTTCATCTCTATTTATGTCTCTTACTCTGTCTTTTGCTTGCTGTTGTCGATATGTAGTATGTTTCAATTTTAATGAAAGTAAGACTGGATCGCTTGTAAGCACTTAGTATTCCTTCAACTAAAGGTGAAATAAAAGTTTTTTTTACAATTATGTTCAGTCGTTCCATAGAGTATAACGTACAGGTATTGGGTATTCGTACACAAACTATGAAGGAAATGAAACCATAAGACATAGGAAAAGATATTCACAGCTCTTCACTACTATATGAAGGGCGGGTGTCGGTGTGACGTGCTTGAGATACATTAGTCGTCATTTGTCGATAACATGAACAGCACTCATGGCAGAAGATAACTAATCCACTGATTGCACCATTCATAACTAACTAGTCACGGTAGAGTGTTGTGACTCTAATCTTAACAATGGTACTTATATGTAATAACAGGAAGGTACACCAGTCGACATATGTTATCTGGAATGCACCTACTACAGAGGTTCCCAAACTGGTGTACACGTAACCACAGAGCTACTCTAACGTATTTTCAGAAGTACATTGACACTGTTATATGTAATGCTAAATCATGGAATTATGTTAATATCAATACTTTTTTTCTAGAAACCTTTACGTCACGTAAATGCCCGTTGGATTTATGCTGAAGTTATAAATACCCATGACAGGTTCATGTCAAATAGCAGTGACATGAAAATAAAGAAGAAAGAAAAGCAACTTGTCTTGTAATAATCACCCACAATGTAGCAATTCAGACATCCGTCTGAGCAGTAGCCGAATTTAGGTGGAAAACTTGCCGATAGAGGACGGTGTTCCTATTTTAATAACACCTATTACAGGTACATGGCAAGAAAACCTTTACTAATATTGAATTCCTCAGTCGTAAGTTTCCTGGCTTTCTACAGCAGATCTGAAAAGTAATCACCATATAATATAAGGTTATCAAATCATGACAACCGTAGTGGTGCGAAAGTAAAAAGAAAACATATATACAACATATAATGATGATGGTCAGCAGTCATTCAGGATCTGAAGGTGTTCGAAACACTACACACTCACTCGCCAGGTGTTTTGAACCATTGTCTTACACTCTTCATTAAGTGGGAGAATAACATTATAAAAAAGTTAATACAAAAATTATTGCTTCCATTACTCATGCTATACTATGTATATATTCGTACATAGTACGTATATATGTATGTATGTATGTGTTTACATATACCCACACACATTTGTTCCTTGCCTGCACAAATTCTACAATAGAACTTTAAGCTCCTTCAACACGTCTAAGGAAACATGCCGACAAGAAGCAGCGAGCTATGTAATAATAGGTAAATTTTCCTTGATGAAACACCGTGCAATCAAAAGAAAAGTTTAGAAATGTTGCTCAAGTACACGAAAAAGTGAGACTCGTATAATGGTGTAACATTAATGTTGGACTGTAGATCAGAACCTCAGAGGAGAAGGAGAAGTAAGGAGACAAAGATAACGGTCACTATGGTGGAAAGGATGGTTGAAAGAGAAAAGTCTTGTGTTGAAAAAAAAGTCGTTATTTTGATTATACAAACTATATAACTATTCAACTAAATAAAATTGAACAAAACATTAGAAATATAATAATTCCTTGTCTTTGAAGTGAAACACATACATTTGTGGAAAGAAATGTTAGGCTGTTTTCAAATATAATCCAAGGTCGATGGAAATGACGTCACTGTCCACGACATATCCAAATAAATTTTGTCCAAGGCTGTACGATCGAAGGAAAGACCCCAGTGTGATGGCACCCAAGGGCCTAGACAGAGAAGAAGAGGGCTAAGAATAGAGAAAATAGAAAAAAAAGAGAAATAGGACTGGGAAAGAAAGGATGAAGAAGAAATAGAAGAAAGAATAAGATCAATAAACCCCATACTACATGCATCTATCTATTTACTGTTCTTTTTTCACCATACTAATAAGCTTCATGCAGCCAATAAGTTATTATTTCTCCTGAAGCCTTTCCACTCATTGGCACCATGAAAGTCATAGTTTTTTTTTTTCTCTCTCTCTCTCTCTCTCTCTCTCTCTCGCTCTCGCTCTCTCTCTCTCTCTCTCTCTCTCTCTCTCTCTCTCTCTCTCTCTCTCTCTCTCTCTCTCTCTCTCTCTCTCTCTCTCTCTCTCTCTCTCTCTCTCTCTCTCTCTCTCTCTCTCTCTCTCTCTCTCTCTCTCTCTCTCTCTCTCTCTCTCTCTCTCTCTCTCTCTCTCTCTCTCTCTCTCTCTTTTATTCCTCCATTTCATTACGGAAAGAATGTAACACCATTAATGCATTTAACAAGAAACTTAATTTACTGTATGTTTCATAAAACTACATGCTTTTGATAATCTTCCATTTTAGTGCAACTCAGGAATTCATCAATTCATTAATAAATTCATGAGCTCATTTATATTCAAGTCTGGAAATGAGCTCCAGAGATCTTGTCCTTCCACTAAAGAAGAAAGAAACGGAAGGGGATTGATCGATTTGTTAATAAGTTCACAGTATTATTTCATTTTAAATTTCTCCTCTCTTTAAGTGTCCATTGATATTTGTGTAGGAAAATATTAGTTCCCTGAGGAGTGGTGGAGGCGTGGCTCGGCGAGGAAGGCTCCATCACAGAGACTAATTGTTACGGAATTAGAACGATGAATTATTTGATTATTTATCTATCTATTTATCTATGACATAACACGATAACTGCTGTTTGTAATTGGCTCAAACTTGTTGGAGGTGGTACAGCGGGTGGAAGAAAGGGTTATGGATTTGCTGCATACAGGGATGGAGGTTAAGATTGTCAGTTAGATGAACAATGTGTGTGTGTGTGTGTGTGTGTGTGTGTGTGTGTGTGTGTGTGTGTGTGTGTGTGTGTGTGTGTGTGTGTGTGTGTGTGTGTGTGTGTGTGTGTGTGTGTGTGTGTGTGTGTGTGTGTGTGTGTGTGTGTGTGTGTGTGTGTGTGTGTGTGTGTGTGTGTGTGTGTGTGTGTGTGTGTGTTGAAGGGCGAGCCTCAGGAGACAGGCAGTACACCATCAGGCACCACCACCCCCACATCCACCATGGTGACGGCACGGACAGGTCTGTAGTCAAGGATGGCCATGAGGGTGTCCCAGCCGTCCACCACTTCGCCAAAAGGACAAGCAAAATGCCTGTTAGGGTTCTCGATGGTGCAAATATCAAAGCAGGCGTCCCTGTCCGCCCTGCCACTGCCTGCACCCACTACCATACCCTTCTGCTGCGGCTTCTTGAACTGGCCATCCCATTCTAGTGCGTCCATCACCCGCTGGGCACTTAACTCTCCAGAGAGCGTCAGGTAGGGCCCCGCGTGCAGACACTCTCCCCTCAAACCTCGGGAAAACACTTCTTCGAATTTAGTGCCGCGGTAAGAGGGGCCATGAGTGCCCATGCAGAGGGCGAGGAAGTGGTGTGCCCGCCGCAAGTGGCCCCACAACTTGATGTATATGCGGCCCAAGCGTCGCTCCCCCGCCTCCACCTCCAAGAACACCTCTGGCTGATCTTGTGGGATGACGCTCTGGATCACCGACAGCTGAAAGACACTCCTTTGTCAAGTAAATATGCTTACACAAGCAAACCCTGACATTCCTCTTCCGACAACATAATGTGGTATCGTAATAGCATAGCCTGTACAACTAAATCTGGTGTTCTTTTTGGTATCTCTCTCTCTCTCTTCTCTCTCTCTCTCTCTCTCTCTCTCTCTCTCTCTCTCTCTCTCTCTCTCTCTCTCTCTCTCTCTCTCTCTCTCTCTCTCTCTCTCTCTCTCTCTCTCTCTCTCTCTCTCTCTCTCTCTCTCTCTCTCTCTCTCTTTTTTTTCTTCTCTCTAACACACACACACACACACACACACACACACACACACACACACACACACACACACACACACACACACACACACACACACACACACACACACACACACACACACACACGCACGCACACACACACACACACACACACACACACACACACACACACACACACACACACACACACACACACACACACACACACACACACACACACACACACACACACATACACACACACCTTAATCATGAAGTGTGCCTCCTCCTCGTTCTCAGTGAGGGCGCTCATGTGCAGTCTGCCACCTTTCCGGGATAGCGTCGCACGCCTCCCGTTCTCGGTATACACGCAGCAAGTGAGTGGCCACAACGAGGCGTCTCCCAGGGACAGCAGAGGACCCTGGCTCATTACTTCAGGAGGAGCAGTTCCACTCATTCCTTCCACTGCTGGCTGCTGGTGGGTGACTCTGCAGGACAATGGAGCACAACAGTCACTCTTGCTCAGCCTCCTTACGGTAACGAGTCATTATTAAATTCTCCTTAACTTACTCCATTAGGAATACATGTGTTGATTGATTAATTTTGAAAAGTTGTACTGTACCTAAATTACCATAACAGCCTCTTTAAAGATACATAATTCTAAGGCTGGCACATAATAAATTGATGAAAAATACAGCGGCACATACGAAATGTCGCGTCCTCACCTCACGTCCATGGTTTTGTGCATCTTCTTATTTCCAATGACATCTTTCTCTTTCTTCAATAGAGAATTCCTTTTGTCCTCGGCAGGGTTCGGGGTTACTTTTTGTTCAGAGGCTTTATTGCCATCGTTCGTGTTAGCGTCACCACTCTCCTGGGTCAAGCGTCGATCCTTTCGCCGCCTCAGCTTCGGAGTCACGTTTTCATCAAACTCTGAGTCACTCGCTGTCTTGCGGAAGAATCCAATGATACTTTTCATGCGTTCGAGACTTCTGATGACGAAGCTGAGGTCCGCCGTCTGTTTGGTGTCGGTTAGCATCTCCTTTACATCCTGAGAAGAACCATCGACCTCGACACTCTCCTCGCAGACCTGCACGGCACGTCATCCCAAGGTGTGAGGAATGTGATTTTGAAAAGAACCACATACATGCATGCATATAAATAAATAAATCAATAAATAAATAAATAAATAAGTAAATGCATATGTATATTTTTTCTCTCACTCCATTATCATCATTGTTCTTCTATCTTATGTTCTAGCTCTTAGCTACTCACCTTGAAAAGCTGTACTGAACAAGTCCTCACAGAGTCTATGATTTTTTTTTTTTCTTCCAGCACATTGCTAAGGATAGCCTGCCCCCTCTCCTTCATCTCCTGCCGCTTCTCTTGCAACACCACCCTCGTCCTTACAATATTGTGTCCATTAATAACGCGGCAGGTAGAGCATAGAGGCGCCTGGCAATCCCGACACCAATACACCAAAAGTTCTTTGTGAGTTTCGCACTTCCCTGTCTGTGGTTAGGGTGAAAAACAATATTTTAGAATACTCAGCCACATAAATTAAGTTTTTCATGTGAAACTATTCCCGAGCTGAAGCTTCTAAGTATCTCAAGCTGTTTCTGAACCTAAATTAAGCCGAGACAGATGCCACGACATCAAGCACTACGAAAAGTATATACTATGCGTAACTCTTGTACAACCAAATTTTCAAGCACAAAACGATGTATCTAAAATATAATGCTTTTAATCTAGTTTCAGATGTCTAAGTTAATATGCTTTCAGCTATGCTATATGAATTTAGAACATTGCTTAGCTAGTTTTACTGAAACAACTATGTTTAATGTTCGATGATGACTGCTGCTCATTAGGGTAACGGAACATAGCGAGGACTACCTTCCAGCCACATTAATTAAGCTACTGCACTGAGCTACAAACAGGACTCACCCTCACATTCCACCCCTGATTCAAAGTTTTAGGAGAGAACTGAAACCAAGGGAAAGCAATTGAAAGTAAATAGAAGTTGCTCAAGATAAGGAATTTCCAAATAAAGGTAAAAGAATAAAAGTAAAGTGTAGAGTTAGCTCTATAAAAATAGAAGTAAAGAAATAAAAGTAAAATTAACAGTTATCTCTAAAATTGATGAAATTATTAACTGACCTAACTTTGATGAAAGATAACAGCATTCTAGAAATTATGATAGTCCTGGAAATTACTGTTATTTAGTCTCTAAAAAGTAAGTACTTGTTATTGTCTAGCCTTCAGGTGTCCTCAAAGGTATACATCACATCAACATCAATCCCCAGAGGTCAATGGGATTATCCAAGTGGTTAATAAATGGCTGGGAGTCAATGGAGGGTCAAAAAAAATTTAAGGGTCCCTGTTAAACACCACGCCAGTCCTTCGTTATCCTGAAGGTGAGGTGGCGGGGAGACAGTATTACCAAGGGTTGGATGGTCAGCCAACAGCGAGAGCAGTCTTAGGTGGTCTCCAGCAGCTGTAGTACTATTAGTCAAAGTAGTATTTATCAAACTATTTTCATATAATAAATCTGTAACTTCATGAAGGGGTCGATCTACTAAAAAGTTCGAGGACCACTGGCTTTAGGAATCCTTCTCATACTTTCTTCATTCTAATCTAAAAACCAAAGTGTAGAGAACACCTTATTAGCACTTTAAACTTATAACATAATTAGATTGCTGAGGTTGTACAGGCAACATAGCTTACTTTGTCCTCCCTGTAGGCATTGGCGCGGCTGAGGATCTCCTTGTGGACGGGCAGGTCTTCGATGGATGGTTTGAGATGACGCTTTCGGCATGTCGGGCAGGGGAAGTGGCCTTTGCCCTTGATGGTGGCAAGGCAAGGTCGACAAAAAGTGTGGCCACATCGGGGTAGGAGGATAGGTTGATGCTCCTCTTCGTCGTAAAGTTCAGTGCACATAAGACATAAGATCTCCTCTAGCTCGTCTTCTTCAGGCAGGTCCTCAGTACTTGGCTCATCTTTTGGCTTCGACACTATCGTCTTGTTTTTCCTTTCGTCTTCCTTTTTGTTCTTATTAAACGATTCAGGATTTTTTGGTGATTCGGTTTTTTGTTGTGGTTCTTTCTCCGGTTCTTTTTTCCTCTTCCACAGTGGTTCTGGCTTTTTCATTGGTTCTAGCTTGGCTTTTGGTTCTTGTTTTTCCTCTGTGTCTATTTTTCTCTTCCAAATCGGTTCTATTTTCTTCACAGGGAGCTTCATTTCTGTTTTTTGTACTGGTGGTTCTTGTTTTTCTTGTGGTTGAATTTTCCTCTTCCAAATCGGTTCTATCTTCTTCACGGGAGCTTCTTTTACCTCCGGTTCGGATTTTTTTACAGGCTCGAATTTTCTTTTCCATAATGGTTCCAATTTCTTCACTGGTTCTATCTTTTGAAAATTTTGTTTCTTCAGCAAATCTTGTTTTTTCTCTGGTTTATTTAATATCTCTTGGATTTTTGCCACTTCTTGTTTCCCCTTATTTATTGGTTCTGGCTTTATTTCTGTTTCTGTTTTTCTCTCAAGTTTTCCTGGTTCCTGTTTTTTCTTCCATAATGGCTCTGGTCTTTTCCGTTCAACAGTCGCTTCCGTTTCATATTTGTTTTCGTCCTTCTGGCTTTTATCATGTTCCTGCTTCTTCTCTGATTCTTGTTTTTTCTCAGCCTCTCGTATTCTCTTCCACAACGGTTCTACCTTCCTCTCGGACTCCTCTGGTTTCTTTTCCTGCTCCTGTTTTCTCTTCCATTGAGGGAGGTTTTGGCCCTCAGGTTTAGGCGTTTCTTCAGGTTCCCGGGAAATTTTGTGGCTCAACCCTGCCCTCCATTTCTGCTTGAATTCGCAATCTACCAAAGCAAAGTAGGAATTAGTTAATAGTAAAATTATTGTAGTAGTAGTAGTAGTAGTAGTAGTAGTAGTAGTAGTAGTAGTAGTAGTAGTAGTAGTAGTAGTAGTAGTAGTAGTAGTAGTAGTAGTAGAGTAGTAGTAGTAGTAGTAGTAGTAGTAATATTATTATTATTATTATTATTATTATTATTATTATTATTATTATTATTATTAGTAGTAGTAGTAGTAGTAGTAGTAGTAGTAGTAGTAGTAGTAGTAGTAGTAGTAGTAGTAGTAATAGTAGTAGTAGTAGTAGTAGTAGTAGTAGTAGTAGTAGTAGTAGTAGTAGTAGTAGTAGTAGTAGTAGTAGTAGAGGTAATAGTAGTCGTAGAAGTAGTAATAGTAGTAACAACATCTGTAATTGTTTTATTGTTGTCGTTTCGTATGTAAAATAAAAACATGTAATGTCTTCCAAGTCATTAGTTTCCTGAGTGGTCCCCAGCGTTGTCATCTATTATCTTTTCCCGGCCCATTAAGACGCCCATTTGAGGTCTTGGCATCTGTACGGGTGATACTTTTAGCTGGTCTGCGGCGGCCTCCCTCAGCTCGAGGCCGTAAACAAGCAGATAAGTATGCAGCAGCAATTGGTTATATCCAACTATGAGATGTAAACCAAATTTAAAGTGAGGTTTGATTTTAAACTGAAAATAGATTAAGCAATAATTTACATAGCAACAAGATTTCACTGTACGAAGTTGATCCTGTATATAACTATTTTCTTGTCACTGAATGTGGCTTCAAACTGTGGGAGGGACATGCTAGGATACAGCAGTACCCTGCGGGACAGTGCTGTCGTTGTGCCCTATCTACCGTCTTGCAGTCATTCAACTTCCTTAAAAGGCATGAATACGAATTTCATATATTGGTGAAATGAGAGAGTATATCCATATTTATATCATTATATCTAAGTCACAAGCTGATGTCAGTTTATATATTACAAGGATTCCTAAAACAGGATACACATACCACCCAGGGATATTGTCAATGATGCGTTGTCACCGTTATATGTAATGATAAGTCAAAGAGTGATGATAATACCAGTACTATGTTTCATTCTACTTACACAAATACAAGTAGCTACCTTCGCTGGGGCGTTATGGTCCGCAAACATAAAGTAAGTTCGGCTAGAACAAAATTGAGTTACAGACCCGTGGGGCAGGTCGCTGGGTGGGTAGATGGGAACCACTTTTTCTCTTGCCCCCTGTGTGCCTCTCTATATTCGAACACATAACAACACTGTTGCCTTGACTGCCCGATGGTCGGTGACATGATGCCGCGGGAGCATATCCCTCACCACAACAATATCAACCTTTTAGTGCATGAAAACCTGGATCACATTATTGTTCGCCACTCGTGTTTATGGAGGTGTTAAATGTGGACACAGCACACCCAGCACGCTTTAAGTGCCCTACGTGACATAATTGCCTCGTTACACTCATTGTTTATCAATTACAATGGTTTGATTCAAAAGTGCACAGTCAATTAATCTAAGCAAAACAATCTTTTTGGAAACCTCTATCTAGCGTGGATGTACTTGGTTACGTGAATATACATAAGTTGCCTCACCAATTAACCATTGTCAACTTAGACTCCTACAATACCCTGAACTAACTCCCTTTTATACCACTATGACGCACAATGATAAAAATGGATCATCACAATAATCACACAAGAAACTCTAACAGAAGTTATATTGATAAGTCTGTGCACTCAATACATCTATAAGTATGATATTTACACACCAAATGGTAGTGATATGAAACAAAAATAATCGTGTGACATTTAGCCACAAGATGGCAGTCCATAACACCTAGTTCTAATAACTGTCTCCAGACGGCGGTGTAGTCGCCAACTAGTTCAAAAGCTTGTTCAGTGGACGGTTTTTCCAATCATAATAAAACATATTTCATGTAGATGGTGGGAAGACCTCTCTGATATCTAATTTTTCTATCGTGAGTTTCCTGACTTTCTATGATAGATCAGAAAAGTAATCACTACGTTATATGACGTCATCACACCATGACAGCCGCAATAATGGACAGGTAAAATTAGTAACACAAAGGGGTACGCCACCAGTCTTTCAGCGTGTGGAGGGGTACACATAGGTGTTGGAGGACCACTGTCCAACTGTAATGTCTCAAACTCATGTTGAAAATTTTGTGCTTGAAAAGTATTGCAAATATCCTGAAACAATTTTCCTATTAATACATCAAAACCTGAACATATAAGACATAATATCAGACCCTTTCAAAAGGCGGAGTAGCCAAGCGTGCAATATACGAGAGCCGACACAATGAACATCTACATAGCTCAGTCCTATATTTAGACGCATCCATCCGCGGCCGTGCGAGGTGCGAGGTGCGAGTAGAGTGATCCCTGCATGGACGTCACAGCCCGTCCGCCACCTGGTCACATATACCTGGCGTCACCTGCCATGCAAAAGAAAAAATAATGCTATGGCTTGGCAAACGCTTCACCACCCGAGATACAAATATAGAGTATGATAAGAGGGACTTATGGAGAACGGTGATGAAAACACCCAGCAGCGTTGTTGTGAGGATATACGTTCTCTTGTTTATCGGTGAACAGACCGCCACCGCTACTTTCTCACGCATACTAATACAATTTCGACCCCTGACTGCACGTAAGCTTAAAAAACAATGATGGTTAAGCTCAGGATTGATCGAGTAATCAAGTAAGCACCCAGTCTGCCTACGAGAAGGATCTTTGAGGCATATCGAAGAATGAATCCGCGGTTGGTGGTACAGAGTGCATGGTTACGGGAAATGACAACTCCTTCGATGTTTTTTCTTGGTTATGAAAAGGGAAATATTTGGTGTATTTGAAATTTATAGTTATTATTGTTATTATTTTTGTTCTTGTTGTTGCTATTATTGTTATTATTATCATTGTTATTATTATTATTATTATTATTATTATTATTATTATTATTATTATTATTATTATTATTATTATTATTAATATTATTAATATTATTATTATTATTATTATTATTATTATTATTATTATTGTTATTATTATTATTATTATTATTATTATTATCATTGTTATTATTGCTATTGTTATTGTTTTTGTGATTTCATTATCATTATCATTATTATCATTATTATTATTATTAATATTATTATTATCATCAATATTAATATTATTATTGTCATTATCATTATCCTCCTCATTGTATTGTTGTCATTATTATTGTTATTGCCATTGTCACTATCATTATTATTACCATGTATATAATTGTTATTATTGTTATCATTATCATTATTATTATTATCATTATTATTATCATTATCATTACAATTATTATTATTATAATCATCATTACAGCATTTTATAATAATTGTTATCATTATCATGGACATTGCCATTACTTAGAAACATACCTAATGTTCGTGTGTCATATATCAACACGAATATGTTATGATTTGTTATAAGTCCTATGAAATAAATGGAAGTCTGTGAACAAAGTTGAACCACATCGTAAACACACACGCATATTAGCAGAGGTGAGGGGCGTCGAGGCTCATCCGCTACTCACTTGTCGTTGGTGGTGGTGGTGGTGGTGGTTGATCAGACACTCGGCCTGCGCGGCGCCACACTGGGCTGGCTCCTGTCACCCAGGGAGGGAAATATAAACTCGAGTCCCCACCCCCACCTCACGCCCTGTCCCACCCAAGAGTCCCACCCCATCATAGCACGCGATGGATGGGAAATATTGTGGAATTCTATTAGTGTTTTCTTTTCATTGTTGTTACTACATGTGCGAAAAATTCCGTATATAAGTCCAACGAAATACATGTTTATCAGAAAAACTATCAAGCGTGATATTAAGTGAGTCTTTTCCCACTTAAATATTAGTACTACACACTTCTTCACTAGATGTACTACCACGCTTCACACTATCTAAAAGTGTGTCCTCATCACATGCCCGAGAACAATGACTTTCCAGTAGTTTAACACTTGGCTCTTCACCACGGCTGGACACGTTCATGTCATTTCACTACTGCAGCATCTCTCCTCAGTAAAGAACTTCGCAATACTCTTGTACCCGCAACTGCAAAGATATGGCAATTGGGATGGAAAAAAAGAGAAAAAAAACAATATTGAAAATAAACATGATTGTTAATGAAATATGAATAGAAAAATAATTATATACTCTAAAACAACGGTGTTAGAAATAATTTCACCACCATAAATTTTCTTAATCAACCTACATTTTTTTCATGTAAACCATACTGGATTGCATGAAATTTTAAAAACATATTGATAAGTAAATATAGATAAATAAATAAGTCATGTGAGTTGTGTGTGTGTGTGTGTGTGTGTGTGTGTGTGTGTGTGTGTGTGTGTGTGTGTGTGTGTGTGTGTGTGTGTGTGTGTGTGTGTGTGTGTGTGTGTGTGTGTGTGTGTGTGTGTGTGTGTGTGTGTGTGTGTGTGTGTGAGAGAGAGAGAGAGAGAGAGAGAGAGAGAGAGAGAGAGAGAGAGAGAGAGAGAGAGAGAGAGAGAGAGAGAGAGAGAGAGAGAGAGAGAGAGAGAGAGAGAGAGATGGTACAGCGTGGGTGGTGGCAGCTGGTCTTGAAGTAAAGTTGTACTGAAGTGACGAAACCAAATAAAAATAGCGAGTGACTAGCTGAGATGAAGAGCTTTGTGTGGCTAGTTATGTTACATGAGACTGCATCCCTTTACACCCTTTACCATTCTTGAAGCGTAATGAGCCAATGCTAAGTAGCTGGTACGCACGTGTTGAGTAGTGGAGGGACAAATACCTAAGTCAGCGTTTCTCAGCTGCTGGCGTGCAGAGTAGCAGCTTAATGGCCTGTATGGTTCCATTTTTGTAACCCATTCTTACAGCTGTGTTTTGATATATAAGTGAACAGCTGCTTCAATGTACTTATTTTGTAATGTTTACATCTATGTTTTTTTCAAGAAAGTTTGGATGCTACTAATTCAATGTGTTCATTATCAAAGTCATGTACACTTAAATGTGTATATATAAGTATTACTAACGGACACCGATCACCATGTTCTTGACACATATTGAAGTGGTTCTCGAGATGAGAAAGTTGAGAAATTCTGTTTTAATTAACTTTTTTCTTATCTTTCTCTTATTACGCATCATTTCCGTCTGTTGAACCTCAACACTCCCATCCTGTGTGTGTAGTTGATAGCGTTGATAGATAATGATGACAACAATAACAACAAAGAGAATGATGATATTCATGATATTACCAAAACTCCTGATAAGCCTAACGATTTATATCCATGTATATACAAACATATATATATATATATATATATATATATATATATATATATATATATATATATATATATATATATATATATATATATATATATATGTATATATATATATATATATATATATATATATATATATATATATATATATATATATATATATATATATACACACACACACACACACACACACACACACACACACACACACACACACACACACACACACACACACACACACACACACACACACACACACACACACACACACACACACACACACACACACATACACACATACATATATATATATATATATATATATATATATATATATATATATATATATATACATATACATAATCTATTTATGGGTGTAATTCAGTTTATAACTATTTGTATTATCGTCTACACTGAGATAAATATATGTGATATCATCTTCCAGTTTTCCTGCGAACATTGGAATATCCTTCAAAGAGGGAGAAATTTTAACATTGTTATGTTGTGTAATACGTAAATAATGACTTCCTCCATCTTGGTGGAGACTACCATTATTATCATGGCAGGCGTGGGATTGAGACACGCACACAAGTCGTCATTACTGGTGAGGGAGGGACTTGACGGAGGACAAATAGGTGTGGTGTTCCTTAGAGTCTCCACGACCTACACGTATACAAATAACTCATAGTGCCTTGGCGACCTATGACAGGAAAGGATCGTGTGACTTACCCTTCATGAGGTTCAGGTTTATTGTCTACAAACATGCCGTCAGGAATATCTCCTCCGACCCCGCCTCACTTTGGTTAATGACTAAACAGAAAATAATGTGATACACTTGGAAACGTGTTCTATATCACTATCTTGAGATTAGTTCTTTGGTTGGGAATTATAGGGATGAACGTATCCTTTCATTGCTTAATAATCTGTTTGCCTCTCAAAGGGTATTCACTTTCACCAAGACTGTAGACATGGCTGCCTCGCTGCTTGATAAGTGAGAGGCACAACATACTCCTACACCATCCTCCATTCTGTTATAATTTTGTTAGCAGTTGTAACACCCTAGATATATTTTTCTACAACTACTATTCTTAACTATTTTGAAAACATGGTGGATGGAAAGCGATACTCTTTCCCTTGGATTATATATATATTTTTTTCAATGTAAGCAAGTCGTTCAGCATAGTTGCATTATTCCAATCTAATGATGTAGTTTTTTTTTTTTTTCTCTCTCTCTCTCTCTCTCTCTCTCTCTCTCTCTCTCTCTCTCTCTCTCTCTCTCTCTCTCTCTCTCCTTCTCTCTCTCTCTCTCTCTCTCTCTCTCTCTCTCTCTCTCTCTCTCTCTCTCTTCTCTCTCTCTCTCTCTCTCTCTCTCTCTCTCTCTCTCTCTCTCTCTCTCTCTCTCTCTCCAACTACGCAGAACATGTCGGGTCGAGTGAGGTGTGAGAGGGAAGGAGGAGAGGGCACAGTGTGGGTGAGAGTCTTACGTAAACATGCCGAGACAAATATAGTAGTTCGCGACAAAATATTCCCCCCACCACAATTCCTCATCACTACACACACGTTTTCTTTCAACACTTCACATCTCACCTGCTGCATCGATAACAGTCCGTCGAGGCACGAGTCGCCACGGGTATGTATGTAAGTCTGAGTCACGTCTTGTATTAGATGTGAGAATGCTGATATCACTCCCAACCTGCTGATCCCAGTGAGGTAACAAAATGTCACTACCTTTCCCTCTTTTCCTCTCCCTCTCCCTCCTCCTCTTTCGTCGCGCTGTCAGCCACATATGTGCGAGAAAGGCAAGGACACACACACACACACACACACACACACACACACACACACACACACACACACACACACACACACACACACACACACACACACACACACACACACACCTATTTTTTTTAGAATACTATCTCATATGTTATCAATTCCTGGCAATATTTTTTATTCAATGCGAACTGTTCCAAAATGTAATGCTCCTGGTTGACTGTTTATCTAGTTACGTAGTGTTAGGGCTACGGTACGTGATTTAATTATTGCTAGTATGGTATTCAACATCCTTATAACGAGACAATCCCATGTAGAACTCTAAATACACTAGTTGATAGTTTAATTTATAACTTGATATAACTTACGTCAACTTTCATTAAAATCTTCCCCTCCATTCTCTCTCTCTCTCTCTCTCTCTCTCTCTCTCTCTCTCTCTCTCTCTCTCTCTCTCTCTCTCTCTCTCCTCTCTTTCTCTCTCTCTCTCTCTCTCTCTCTCTCTCTCTCTCTCTCTCTCTCTCTCTCTCTCTCTCTCTCTCTCTCTCTCTCTCTCTCTCTCGCTCTCTCTCGCTCTCGCTCTCTCTCTCTCTCTCTCTCTCTCTCTCTCTCTCTCTCTCTCTCTCTCTCTCTCTCTCTCTCTCTCTCTCTCTCTCCTCTCTCTCTCTCTCTCTCTCTCTCTCTCCTTGGTCACCTTTCCCTAGAAGTGATCTTTGCCAAGTTACATTCATTTTTTTCCTCCCGGGAGTCGCATTCAAGGTGCCTTTTCTCATCGTCACACCTCCCTTTCCTCCGTCTTATGATGATATTTTCCCTAACTTCCTTCATGCCGTATCTACGCGTGTCTATCACGCAGCACAGCTCATCCTCTCACAGTGATGTTCATTCCTTTCTTGGGTCACCACTTTGATGTTAAGCTACAGCTGTCATCTTTCTACGTACTACATCACCGAGGACACACTTCTTATCAGAAATTTTTGAAAAGTTATTCAATCATGTCTTATTGAATGTTTACAACTTGATTTTTCAAGTATGACTTCTCCAAACATAAGAAATGCTGACTTTTATTCATTCATACTTGATTTAAACTAAATATAAATGGTAAATAGAAAGAATGGTGTGTGTGTGTGTGTGTGTGTGTGTGTGTGTGTGTGTGTGTGTGTGTGTGTGTGTGTGTGTGTGTGTGTGTGTGTGTGTGTGTGTGTGTGTGTGTGTGTGTGTGTGTGTGTGTGTATGTGTGTGTGTGTGTGTGTGTGTGTGTGTGTGTGTCTGTGTGTGTGTGTGTGTGTGTGTGTGTGTGTGTGTGTGTGTGTGTGTGTGTGTGTGTGTGTGTGTGTGTGTGTGTGTGTTTGTGTGTGTGTCTATATATATATATATATATATATATATATATATATATATATATATATATATATATATGAAAATCAAATAATGTTTTGAACTCGTTAGTTGTGCTAGTGAGAGGGTAACAAATTACACTTCTCTTTCTCATTCTTTTTCCTGCATCTGTGCCACAAAACTGTATGATGCACAGCCGTTTCAAATGAGAAGTGCAATGTTTGCTTAATATTTCATGACACACAAAAAGATCCCTCACATAAATGTTTATATACCTCTAGGTGAGACAGGTATAAATTTCTAGATGCACCGTGCTGAGATCAATGGCAGGCAGAGGTAGCAGCAGGTGGGGTTTGGCGCTGCCACAGCTCTGGGGAATATTATTATCCCTTGTACAAAGTCTGCCGGAATGCAACCATATTTGGAAAGGAGTCTCTATGTATGTTTCAGTATATGCTCTATTGTGATGTGTGTGTGTGTGTGTGTGTGTGTGTGTGTGTGTGTGTGTGTGTGTGTGTGTGTGTGTGTGTGTGTGTGTGTGTGTGTGTGTGTGTGTGTGTGTGTGTGTGTGTGTGTGTGTGTGTGTGTGTGTGTGTGTGTGTGTGTGTGTGTGTGTGTGTGTGTGTGTGTGTGTGTGTGTGTGTGTGTGTGTGTGTGTGTGTGTGTGTGTGTGTGTGTGTGTGTGTGTGTGTGTGTGTGTGTGTGTGTGTGTGTGTGTGTGTGTGGAGAATTAGTCTTTCTTTAAAATAGATAATCAGGCATGATGAAATATTTGCCTTGAAAATGTTTCAGGAATGTAAAGTTGAGAAAGAAGCCCTAATATACAAATATATACCAAGGGTCATCATCGGTGTCTGGGAACCCTGCTGTACAAGGTCCCGAAGAGCGTATATGTATTTGTCTCCAATCATAGCACCACCTGGATGTTACGCATTGCACTGATGCCATTACACTTAATCAGGACCAGTAGCAGGCGAGGTGAGCCCTGCCTGCTACTAAAGTGTCCTGCGTACTCCCCTAGCTTGGACGGCTGCCAAGGGCTACCCTCCGCCATGCTGCACCTTCAAACTACTGCTTTACACTTCACTATGTAGAAACATAAGTCCTTTATTAGTGTTGCGTTATAAAGTATTCATGGTCCTGCAACATTTCATATTTTTCCAGATTGCACACACGTAAAATCGTCAACTAAAGACTGTACAACCGATTAGATATTTATAAACTACTTCAAGGTTAGGGCCACTGACGAAGGTTGGCTCCACTTAAGTGTCTTTTTTGGATTTCTTTTCTAACGGTTAGCCATGCAAAGATTGAACTAGAAGAATAAACCGTATCGTTGCAGTGTTCCATCGATTTTGAAAGAAGAAAAGAAGCAAATAAGAATTAAGTTTTCATGTGTGGTGAGTAAACGTTTTAATGGATAGTGCCCTCAAGGCCGCTAAGTCTGTGGCCACACCACTGTCCAGCTACTTGTGTTGGTTATAAAGACAATGCAGGATGCTCGGCCAGCTTTCACATTTCCTTTGTTTTCCTGCTATATAAGTTATGTAAATGCGTTCAGGGACTCGATTTACATTAAATTGATTATCATAAACAGGTTAGGCTAACACTCGTAAAACTATATATACTAAATTAGAAATATTGTCTCAAGATTATTAATGAATTACAAGAGTATTGACAAACAAAAGGAAAAGAAGTGGAAAAGTTCTTAAAACTAAAAAGTGGATGCATCAACGTGGGATATCTGATGCAATTCCGTGTATGGACAAAAAAAATGTAACATCCCTATATACAAGCTAATAATGATTCGGAAATCATTATTAGAAGAGAGTTGATGAAAACAAACGAAGAGTTGACCTCCAGACACATCCCAGAAACCCTTCAGCACGTGCCTACTTTGAGTACGTAAACACATCCACTTTTGGTGCTCAAGGACCACGTCTGTAAAGTGTACGAGTTGCACGGATACGCGCAGTGACAAGCCACCATCTACTGACTCATCACTACAAGGGAATGTCGAGTCCGTGCCAGACAATCTTACCTCCAAGGCTCCGTAAACCTGTGAGTAACAAGGGACGGACAGGCGGGCTGCTTCACCGGAAAGATTTAATGTTTTTAGGAAGTTGTCACTCAAGATAGACAGGGAATGCTGAGAAAAGCATGGCTACGTGTCCTTAATTAAACATTAGATTTCTCGGTAATGAGAGATACTACTAACGTCGCTGGGGATAACCTTACCAGCCAACCAGATTTTAATACAACAATACCCACACACACCACTCATCCATTCAGCTGTTGCTCATACGAACACACGCACGCACGCACACGCACGTGCACGTGTGGACACACACACACACACACACACACACACACACACACACACACACACACACACACACACACACACACACACACACACACACAAAGCATCATTCGAAAATGATATAGCAACTGACAATGTAGGTGACAGTTTCAATTTACTCATATGCATGGAGCTGTACACCTTAATTGCTACTAAAAGGAGAAATTTTGAGTTTATAATTACTAAAACATTATGATGGTTAAGCTTGCAGCACGCCACTCCCGCCTTCCCTCAACTCTTTCACTGAGTGGATATCTAAATAAGTTCTTGAGAAGTACGTAAAGCTTATGTGCGTCTTATCTATTGCAAGGTGGAACAAATATTTTTTTTTACATGACAAATAATATTCCTCATAATTTAAGGAATCACTGGAAAAAAAATGTAGCTAATGTTACAATGAATTGTCTTCATGCAATTCCAGAAGGAATTTATATGAATTACTCTTCATCTACTGCTACCACCCACCGGCGGTCTGCTGCAGAACTCCTCCTGACTGCTGGGAGAAGAGGTTGAGTCGTCCCACCGGCCTGGTGGTGGGCAATGCCACAGCTGCCCCACCACGGAACATCCTGCCCTCACACCTCCCACTGCACCACTGCTGCCCTGCCTCGCCGCACGGCCCACCTGGCTGCGCCAACACTACCTCTTTGGTGACAGAAAATGTGATCTACATTTTGAAAATATACAATTCAGTAGGAACAGTGACATTGTTTTGTTGCTATATTACACTTGTCCATGAAATTCAAAACAATATCAATTTAACTACCACTGAAAGACACTAATTTTCATGTCCATGTTAGATAAGAAACATCACATTTCAGTAACGCGAATCTTGTTGTTCATGTGGACCACTTGAGCAATCTGTCTCGCTGAAAAAAAGGAAGCAATATAAATAAGCATAGTGAAACTACACAGTTAATTTTATTATGAGACCAAACCACTGGCAACTCACCCACTCCCTTTCTATTATTCATCAATGATCTCCTATGCTGATGACACCACCCTGCATTTTTCAACGTCATACAACCGACGCCCAACCCAACAAGAATTAAATTACTCAAGGCGAGATGCTATAGGACGCTTAACTTCTGATCTTTCACTAGTTTCTGATTGGGGCAGAGCAAACCTTGTTTTGTTCAATGCCTCAAAAACTCAATTTCTACAACACTCTACTCGACATAACCTTCCAGATAACTATCCCCTCTTCTTCAACGACACTCAACTTCCCCTCTCCTCCACATTAAACACACTCGGTTTATCCTTTACTAAAAATCTAAACTGGCAATTTCATATCTCTACTCTTGCTAAATCAGCTTCCAAGAAGTTAGGTGTCCTATGGCGTCAGCGTCCATTTTTCTCTCCTTCTCAGCTGCTTGCTCTGTACAGGGGCCTTATCCACCCATGTATGGAGTATGGCTCTCATATCTGGGGGGGCTCAACTCATACAGCTCTTTTAAACAGGGTGGAGTCCAAAGTTTTTCGCCTCATCAACTCTCTTCCTCTAACTGACTGTCTTGACTCTTTAAGTCACCGCCGCAATGTTGCATCTTTATCTATCTTTTACCGCTATTTGCATGCTGACTGCTCTTCTGAACTTGCTAACTGCATGCCTCTCCCCCTCCCGCGGCCTCGCTGCACAAGACTTTCTACTTCTCATCCTTATTCTGTCCATCTACCTAATGCAAGAGTTAACCAGTATCTTCACTCTTTCATCCCTTACACTGGTAAACTCTGGAACTCGCTTCCTTTGTCTGTTTTTCCACCTGCCTAAGACTTAAACTCTTTCAAAAGAGGAGTGTCAAGACACCTCTCATATTAAATTGAACTGCCCCCCCATTTTTTATTTCTCCTACTATCTTCTTTACGGGGTCTGGCGACAAGCGAGATTTTTTTTAAACTTAATTTTTTTTTCCCTTAGCCGGTACCCTTTTAATGTAAAAAAAAAAAAAAAAAAAAAAAAAACTCAACGAGGAGACGCCGGAAAGGCCAAGGGGACAACAATCCGGCAAGATCCGCTCATTTCCCGGCATGAAGAACATCCAAGACAAATTTGCTCTTTGTTCGTTACATTCAAGAGGCATTACTCCATCTAACGAAAAGGTTAAGAAAGCAAATTAAATATTATGTATATAATTATTTCTTTTATATCACCATAGATATGAACGAGCCGTACTTCATCTCCTTTCTCCATCTGATCCATGCATTCCTTAACACTCTAAAACTCACTATGCCTACTATTTGTATGGCTCTATCTGTTACTATTCTATCATACATTTTATCTACTGCATTCTACATATTTATTTCTCTATGATTTATACATCTTCTGTCACCGTGGCTTTTAAATAAGAGAACAACTATCACTGCTGTCAGCCAGTCTTCAAGCATATCACTCTCCATGCTGTCTGACACATTCTTCTCAAACAGATCATGGCACTCACTTTGCTATACTTCATCATGTCTGCATGCATCGTATCTACACATGCTGACCTTCGCTTTCACTCTTCCATTGTCCTTTTATTATAGTTTTGTGATATTTTCAGGAATATATCATCATACCTTAAACCTCAGCACATTTTCGAACTCAATCACGTCAACATTGTTGCTACATTCCCATTCATCAGCACTTATATCAATCCATCATTAAATCTAAAGCAATTCACAGTTAGTTATCAGTGATTATACGTAAGTCAATCAGCCTTTCAACAATTGATAAAGCTGTTGCACATACCCAATGACTGCAAAGAATACAACAATTAAAAATTTTGTGGCACATGCAAGTACATTTTGCAATAAGTGTTCCATCCCTAAATATAAAGCATATGCATGGATAATGGTGAATGGCGCCCCTTGTGTTTGTGATACAAAGTTTCTTCAGCTGCTTGTACTGAGGAATGTTCAGTTACGCTCAACTTGCTAATTACATCATGTCACTGAATGTCACTGTCACCCATCACACCTGGCGGGCGAGGCAGGACAAGTCCACAGTCGATGATCTTGACACTGTGTGAGGGATGGAGGGCAACCGCTGTGTGCACCACCTCCATGCCTGAATTAACCTCACCGAAGGCGCAGGCAAACTTCCGGCCTGGATGGTCTTTGGTGCAAATATGGAAGAATGCGTCGTGCTCAGGCATGCCCGCACTGGCCGCCACCACCAGCCCGGCCACCTTTTCCCGGATGTACTGTCCTCCCCACTCCAGCCCTGCCATTAGACCTCGAACACTATCACCTCCATTATCAGTCAAGTACCTACCCCCGGCCAAAGTTTCGCCCATGCTGCCCTTCTTGGCAATCCCATGGAACTTACTGCCGCGGTAAGAAGGTCCGTAAGTGCCCATGCAAAGACTAAAAAAGTGGTGTGCGCGCCGCAGATGACCCCACAGCTTGATGTAGATGCGGCCTAAAACGCGGTCCTCCGTTGCTACATCTAGAAACACCTCTGGTTGGGAGTCGTGCCTTAGGGACCTCAGGAACGGCAGCTGTAAAGGAAGAAAGTTCACATGATTGCATGAAAAGATTGCATTATCAATATAGTGTTGCATTCAACCAGGAATGCAGGTGCGAGGGTTAACTTCTCCTACAATAAAACATGTGCCTAGGATTAAAAGCAGAAAAGACCAGGTAGGAACAAGCAAAGAAAACAGACATAAAGAAATACACGGATACAGTACGTACTTGCAGGAGGAGGTGGACGGCTTTGTCGTTGTTGGCTAGGGCGTAGGCATGTACACGACCGTCTTCCCAGCATATCCTGCCCTGTCGTCCCTCGCTCGTCGTCACCATGCATTGCAATGGCCACGTCAACTCTCTTCCTATAGTAGCCAGCTCTTCTGATACCCCACCATCACTGTCCTCACCAGACAGACTCTGGAATACTTCCTCGCCTTGCCCGGTCTCCGCCTCAACTTCCTCTTGACGGAGAGAAGTGTTTGCCTCCACCACCACGGTCTCCTCACCACACACAGCAGCTGGAATATTGGTAATTTCAGAGTCTTCCGGTCCAGTGGTCTGCATCTTGGGTGCCTCTATCCAATCTGCTTCGGAAATAGATTCATGTCGAGGAATAGCTGTTGGGTTGGATTTCGTTGCCTCGGTACAAGACTTGCTTTTTAGAAGCATTCTATTTGCCGGAGCTGCTTCTCTTGATAACTTGTTTCTTACCTCAGACTCCAAACTTCCCATCAGCGTGGAGGCCATGAGCATCCCTTCAATGGTGGAAACTTGACTTGCCTCTTCCAGTATTTTGGTCGCTCTGTCACCAAGCTCGTGTAAAACTTGGGAATGGTGGGCAATACGGACCAAGCGAGTCACCAAACCAACCATCTCTTTGAGCAGCGTCCGCTGTTTCTGGTCCAGTTTCCACTTCAACCACGCTCCTGTCTTTTGTATATCTCGGTGCTGATTGTTGACAAAGTTATGTACCGCTTGCACATTGTGACCCTCCTTCACGTGGCCTTCCAGCAAGCAATGGCCACATAGCACCATTCGACATTCACAGCACCAAAATTCCATTATGGAATCATGGGATGCACATCTATTTCCCCCGCTCATCTGAAGAGAACATGTAATTTATTTCAGAGTTGTATGCATCCTGGAATCATAGTAATGTAGCTAATATTTACATAGATTCGTTACGCATACACACGAACCACAGACATCTCAAGTTGGCATTTGAATACAACTCAACCTGAGCCCCACAACTTGTAACTAATTCAATGCATAAACAGAGGAGAAACTGATGAAACACACTGTTGAAAATAGCCTAGAAAAGAGACAGACAGACAAACAGAGACAGATACGGATACATATCAGTCAATTAACCGTAGAATAAAACCAATACTCACCTGAGATTTCCTGTAGTTCTCAGACAGGTGTAAAAGAGCGAATATGGGCGGGAGAGCGTGCATTTGGGGGTTCTCGTGAGGTGTTCTACAGGTGGGACACGAGAGGAAGCTCCCTAACTCATCACTGTCCTCTTCTAATTTGACCAGGCAGTTCCGGCAGAAGACATGACCGCACAAAGGCAACACCACAGGCTCCTTCTGCCCAGCCATGTACATATCACGACACACTCCACACACCAGCTCGGCTTCCATTGTCCTGCCTCCAAATTCTGAGGATGAGGCAGATGGCAGCGCTGAGTGGATGTAATTACAAGAAAACATTGATGTCAGGTGTTGAAAATATAATATAATACATATAACTGACACCAGTCATAAAACAAAATTTATATGATTCGTAAACCAAGACACTAATCTTTATTTTTCTCTCTCTCTCTTCATCTCTTTTTTTCTTTTTTCTTCGTATGCCCTTTACAAGCCTAAATTGTTATTTTGCCATTTCGACTGTCCATCTGTGTTTATTTCTACAAGTAATGTAGGAATAATAACAATGTAAGAATAACTTATGTACTTTTTTCCACCAAAACTCGATTGTAAGCAGCTTTCATTTATTCTGTAATCCATGATTTTGCATTTCCTATGCTTTATATTACTCTCATCACCTTTAAGTCTATGTTTATATGTCTGTTTCAAGACTACATATTTCTAGTCTATAATGTAAATGTGAGAGAATATTTTATTACGTAAATTCACTCTGTTGATTATACTTTAAAAAAAAAAATGGTTCCCATTCCCATCAGTTTTTTTTGTCCTTAATCTTTCATATTGTAGTTTCACGAATCTAGTTTGCATTAACTTTGTAGCAGTTTTGGCATTTCAATTAAAATTTACTTTGTTTCCATAGAGCGTAGTTAATGAACATTTTAATTTTCTTCGCGTCCATCTTTGTATCTTTGTAATTCATGTCAAGGCTCTATGTATGTACTTTCTCGAGTTCCTGTTGCTGTAATCATGTCAGACCTCAGCTACCAAGGCAGTGTACTCGCTGTATTACAATATAGCTAGATATTCTTAACTTAATTTCCTTCGATTCTCCATCTAGTGTAAATGAAAATTCCTCTTAAATAAACATTCCATAACTAGGAAGGAATTGTATTCATACCAAGACCTTTCCTTTATCGGAATCACATATATTGTTCCTCTTTTTCTTTCATAGATCTACGGCTACAGTCATTTTACTAAAGATATCAACACTGACTCTATCTTACCTTAATTATTTGTAGACATTCGAGAAAGTATTTCGTTCAGAGGAGGCAAGGTGCTGGACGGGTGTGGCTGGGGCGAGGGCTGATAGCGAGGCACTACGATACTGGACTTGGTGTAGCCGATGTGCCAGCTCAAGGAGGCGCACGACAGGATGTTAGTGGGTCCGGATGTAGTATGTGTTGGAGGGGGTTAAAGGGGGGTTGTTCGTATTAATAAAGAATCTCAAAGGTGGCATATCTAGAGCATAATAATAATGATAATAACAATAGTGATGATAATGATGATAGTGATAATAATGATGATAATGATGATAATAGTATTAGTAGTAATGATGATAATAATGATGATAATTATAATAATAATAATAATAATAATAGTAATAATAATAATAATAATAATAATAATAATAATAATAATAATAATAATAATAATAATAATAATAATAATAATAATAATAATAATAATAATAATAATAATAATAGTAATAATAATAATAATAATTATAATAATAATAATAATAATAATAATAATAATAATAATAATAATAATGATAATAATAATAATAATAATAATAATAATAATAATAATAATAATGATAATGATAATATAGATATAAGGGTGCAGGAATGGTATGAATAAATTGTACAACTGGGAGAAATGGAGTAAGCTCATGTAAATGAGGAAGGAAAATGAATACAAAATAGTCAAGCCAAGAGTTCTGGAATAATATGAATGGATGCTTGAGAAAATAAGACAGAAAGGAAGGAAGAAAGCGAGTAAGGTGACATTGAAGGACGATATTAATACCATGTAAGGTAAGTATTGAAAGTAAGCTAAAGAACAGATCATAGTCGGCACATGGAGGGGACTATTACTACGCATAAAGGAAAATTGTGGAAGTTTTAAGTAAACACCTGTTTTATACACACGGTGATTTATGTGTATACATATGGAAAATAGATATTCAGAGAACTGTAAGAGAAAAATTGGCTTTCAGCTATAAAAAAAAAATCGAAAAAAAAATATATATAAAAAGGATACAATGGGCAAAGCATTATAAAGAAAAGGGACGGAAGATATGAGAGCTGTAGCTAAGTAGAACTATGGAACTACAAGACAAGAGGTTGTAACAAAGGTTGTAAAAATAAGGAAATGGATAGGAAATAGACATTTGAAGTCATGGGAGTTGAATTATAGAGGAATGCATAGGTGAGGACCATTTAGAGGAATTAATATCCCTGAACATGTAAAGAACAAACAAAAGAAGGAATAAAAGGTGAAATATATGCGACTCTAGAGAGCAAAAGAATGATAGAGGACTGTATTGGAAGGAATTCAGACAAACTAGTGACTATATGCGCACGATGTATGTAGGCTACTCGGAGCATAACAAGTAAGAAAGTTCGCAATGAATGAAGCAGTGAAGATGAAGTGACAAATAGCACAGTAATAACACAGTAATAAAGTGTTGAGAGAGAGAGAGAGAGAGAGAGAGAGAGAGAGAGAGAGAGAGAGAGAGAGAGAGAGAGAGAGAGAGAGAGAGAGAGAGAGAGAGAGAGAGAAGAGAGAGAGAGAGAGAGAGAGAGAGAGAGAGAGAGAGAGAGAGAGGAGAGAGAGAGAGAGAGAGAGAGAGAGAGAGAGAGAGAGAGAGAGAGAGAGAGAGAGAGAGAGAGAGAGAGAGAGAGAGAGAGAGAGAGAGAGAGAGAGAGAGAGAGAGAGAGAGAGAGAGAGAGAGAGAGAGAGAGAGAGAGAGAGAGAGAGAGAGAGAGAGAGAGAGAGAGAGAGAGAGAGAGAGGAGGAGAGAGAGAGAGAGAGAGAGGAGAGAGAGAGAGAGAGAGAGAGAGAGAAGAGAGAGAGAGAGAGAGAGAGAGAGAGAGAGAGAGAGACAGAGAGAGAGAGAGAGAGAGAGAGAGAGAGAGAGAGAGAGAGAGAGAGGAGAGGAGAGAGAGAGAGAGAGAGAGAGAGTTGGAGGGTTAGCGGGGTGAGAGGCTGAGCTGGGGTGAGGTACTGTGTTCAGAAAATAAGACTTAATATTTTAAGAAATTCATGAGTGTAAGTAATCAATCAAATAAACACTTTAGTGACATGTATAGCATGAAAGGGAGGAGGTTATATTATGGGCATATGTAAATTTTCAGTGTAATACGACATGAGGAGAACGAAGAAATAGATCAATTATTCTACGTATATCATACCTAGTAATCTAACTTAGAGAGAAGGGAAAGTGTCATGAAACTGGACACATATAACCATTTTCCTTATCTATCAAAAGAAAGGAGATATGGCTGTGGTAATTATAAGTGTTTCAAACTGTGAAATATGGATTAATCATAGTATGGCATTTCCGTCAGGTATGCTGCTTGTACAGTACGTCACGTATACGTGTTAGCTTACTGATTGAAGATTGTTAAGCCCTTAAGAATGGTACGCTCTTATTGTACGGAAATTTACCATATTCTAAATTGTTCTAAAATAAAGTTTGAGTAGAACCTTTCAGTTTCTTTATATATTCTGATGTTATATGATACATTTAAAGCTATCCCGTACAACAGACGGGTTTGTTGACAGTGACGTCACGACCCAAAACACTCTTTTGGTAACCCAGACGAAGATAGAGCCAAGAGCGACGGCTAATGGGTAGTAAGCAATTTAACCAGGTGAGAGAGTGAGGACTAACTAGGATATAATAAAACAGTACTTGTTAATCACTGACATAGTAGGTAGGGTGGGAAAAAATTTAACATTGGAATTTCATTATTACAGATTAACGTTTGGTAACGATGACGTAACCATGAAGAGCTCAAACAAATCTGGAGTTGTAGAGTGAAAGTGTTTATCGCGAAGAGGTAAGTCAAACCAACTAGGCTAACAACGCATCATCCCTTTATGCTTAGTTCTACCATTATTTCTTTAGGTAAATCTGCATAACTATTGCTCAGACGCTATCGATATAAATATGAAGAGTTAACCAGTATCTTCACTGTTTCATCCCTTACACTGGTAAACTCTGGAACTCTCTTCCTTTGTCTGTTTTTCCACCTGTCTATGACTTAAACTCTTTCAAAAGAGGAGTGTCAAGACACCTCATACTAAATTTAACTGCCCCCCATTTTTTATTTCTGCTACTATCTTCTTTACAGGCTCTGGCGACAAGCGAGATTTTTTTTATATACTTATTTTTTTTCCCTTAGCCAGTAGTACCCTCATAATGTTAAAAAAATAAAAAAATAAATAAATAAATACTATATATAATGTACTCAACACATCTGTGAAGGTTTCAGGCGATGCTAACCATTATTTACTTGGTAAAGCATCTTTCAAGTTGTTAGGTTGATTAGGTTAGGTTATGGTTAGGTTACGGTTAGGGGTAAATTTGCAGTTTCAACCAATACACCACACGTAACTATAAACTGTCTCAGGGTCTAGATGACACTGTTAGGAGCGTTTCTAGCCCCATATTACACTGTCGGAAACCTATACTAAAAGGGGGCTGCGCCCCCCCCTGTATCACCCCACTCTGACACTATTCTAACCTGTCATCCTTATCCATACTCTGAAATCTGAGATCACAACAAAATATTCGGAAAAAAACAATTAAGCAATACTAAAAAAAAAAAAAAAAAAAAAAAAATAAGAATAAATAAATAAATAAATCCTTAACCTAACCTAACCTAACACCCCCCCACCCCAGCTAGGGCACTGTTCAAACACAACCAGAAATCTATCCTGATCAGGGGGCTGCATCCGCCTTGGACCTAACCTAATCTAACCTAACTGCTCCAACACTATTTTAACTGTCCTGATCTCATTATTATTTTCCGACAGTGTAATATGAGGCTAGAAATGCTCCTAGCAGTGTCATCTAGACCCTGAGGTAGTTTAAAGTTACGTGCGGTGTATTGGTTGAAACTGCAATAATACCCGGTTAGGTATGGTTTGGCTCGCTTAAGTTCAGTTGTATAAGCTTTTTATATTTTGTTACCCAAAAGTTAGGCATTTCACCTTAGATTTTTTTTCTGATTGCCATATATGGCCTATATTTGAATATAATGACGAGTACCGCCTGAAACCTTCACAGATATGTTGAGTACACTATTTATAGTATGTACAAGACAAGGTATGCATACACACATCCATGTACATGGATGTGTGTATGCATACCTTGCCTTGACTACCCTCCTTTAGGGGGATAACAGCCTGGTATGGATAGATCGATAAATTATTAATAATATTTTTGTTTCTGTATATTCTTTATCTTATTCTATTATTACTGCAATATTTGTCATATATAACAATGTAATACAGTCTGGAATAGGTTAGTCTACCTAGCTATACGAGGAACCTCCTGTTTACTTAATTCCTTTTAACATTATTTTCCTTATATTTAACTTCAATTTTTTGTTTCTTTTAATCTAAGTATATGCAATTCATGTTTGACAACTGGCTGTTAACTCTGTTCCCCTCATCCAACGTCCTATTTAGAAATAACAATTCCTGCCTGTCTCTTTCTTACATCTTTATGAATCTAACTTGAACCTAATACAAGTATGTAGTAACATGTTCACTTACTGCAAGAATCTTACCAGGTCCACAGATTTTCAAGCTTTTTTCTTTCAAGTAGAAGTAGAAGCATTTACTTTGAATCACTTAATTTACAATACTATTTTGGTATTAGCTACACCAGTTACTTGAATAGTATTTTTCTTGGTTCTTTTGATTTTATTTAGATGAATTTAAATGCTATGGTGACAATTTTTTTATGATTTCTTATGACATGCACATACATTTAATAAAGAATTTTCTCCATTCAGTGAAAATGGCTCGTCATAGTAAGATACAACTGGAGGTTCTTCATCTGTACAAACAGTGTCTCCGAGCAGCTGAGAAAAAACCGGGTTTCTATGCTAATGTTCAGTATGAGTTTAGAAAAAATTCCACCCTTCCAAAGACAGAAATCTTGCGCATAGAGCACCTACTGAGGCAGGGATTTCGCAAGCTTAAGATGATGCAAGACCCATTTGTTAACAGCATGGGTCGCTTCCAGAAGTGATATTTATGACAGTCTTAGATAATAAACATTTATTTATTGTGCATTAACAAGAAATTTGATTATTAAGTCAATGAGAAATTAGATTCTTAAATACTCTCTGCCTAGTGACAATGGGAAGCAAGGTAGTTTATGTCCACAAACTGGGACGCATGCCCTACCTGGCTACATGGGAGCTCCAGAAGAGGATGGCCATGCAGGTGATGAATAACATTCAGTGTGGAAAGGATCCTGGCCACAGACTGTTGCTAGTGGAGCATGATCCAGGTGAGATGAGATATGATGACTTAAGGTCTTACACTGAAAATAGGAAACTAATATTTAGGTGAATTTGTTATTCATATGCAGTACTACTTATCTATCAAATATATATACATATTATGTATTAATAATGATATTTTGAGTATACAGTACTTAGCATAGAGTTGATTTTTAGAGATGAATCTCTATTTAAGGGTTTGTATTTCTAAAGAGTCTGATGTACCATCCTAACCAGAAATACTTCTTTTTTCATTAGCCAACACTATTTCAACCCTTTATCTACCAATTTGGTCTTGGAATAAATTAATAAATTTCATAAATTTATGAGAATAGTTAAAATTTTATTAAGTATACACTTTGAAATAACTTTCAATGGCCTAATTTATTTTGCCCAATGGAATGGAAAAGTTCCCGACATCCCGTCATTGACCAAGGTAAAGTAACAGGTGACAATTTTTCTCAGTGAGTTTAGAGGACAAACCAACAAAAATCAGGCAACACCATTTCTCACATTCTTATTTACTGCTTACCTAACCTGCCAGACTCCCATACATAGTGCATTTGTTGCAAAATTCTATTTTAATTGTGGTGTGATTATGGGTGTAAGAATATCCCAGAACCAAGTGTAGTTGTTTTTCATTGGATCCTTTGGATGTACTATTCTTCAATTATTATCATCTTGTATTTTAATGTAGAATGCATTTTTCTAGTTTATACAATAGGACTTCGTGAAGCTGATTACACACCAGAATTAGAGGCAGAACTGCGACAGACAGGAGCAGATTTCTACCGAACCAACCGTGGTGGCCTCATTACCTTCCATGGGCCAGGACAGCTGACTGCCTATCCTATTGTGTATCTCAAGTCCTTCAGTCCTGGCATTAAGTGGTAGGAATGCACATGTTTTTATGTTTTAATAGAGTGAAGCTGTTAGTTGAAGAAAAAGAACATTGATACGTAACGATACATTTAACAAAAATGTAGACGTCATCATTGCTTTGTAGGAAAAATGATGGAAACTATTTATATAAGTGAGTTTATATAAAGAGTGGGTTTCACATAAAGCACATTGATCCCCAGGTATGTGTGTGCCCTGGAGCGCACAGCGATACGCACACTGAGGGCGTTGGGCATCACTGCACACACGTCTTTTTACACTGGTGTGTGGGTGGGAAATAATAAAATATGTGCATTAGGTAGGTGCGTCTATGGTTACGACTATTGGTGTTGTGTAATGAAATAGTCTTAATATTGGTCATCTCCTTGAGAAAAAGTTCCAAGAAATAAGCATCATAATAAGAATTTGAACAATAGCTGGCAACAGACAACATAACTATTTGTATTTTCATTGCCTTATAATGACTTTGTCTATTTTATTACAATATTTGCTCAATTTTGAACATTGAAACTGATAGAGAATGTCAAATAACCAATAACCTTTACACATTTGCCAACAGGCTTGCAAGGGCGTCGTGTCACAACTCATGGGTTGGGCCTCAACTGCAACACAGATCTCCAGTGGTTTGACAATATTGTACCATGTGGCATCCCAAATAAAGGTGTAACAAGTGTCACCAAGGAACTGGGAAGAGAAGTAACTGTACAGAAAGTAGAACCATACTTTCTAGAGGCATTTTCTGAAGTATTTAATTGCAAACTTATGATGACCCAACCAGATCATGATGGAGAAGGTAAAGAAATACCAGCCAGTGATGTATGACATCCTTCAAAAAATGTGCAATGAATTTTGAGGTTATAAGCTTTTTCTTCTTTGATTATCAAAGTACAAGTCAAACTTTTTGGTCTTAATTTAATTCTTTCATGTCACTGATGTCAGTGGTATCACTGTAGATATGTAAATATATTTCATGAGTATTGTATGTAAGTTTTTCTTACCATATTTCCAATAGAAAGATGAATTCATTTTATACGTAATTATGAAACTAAACCAAATTCTTATTTCTGTATAAATACATCTGCCTTGTGGACAATTCTGGACAAGTCCCACAGAATGTTCCAATGGCAGTTGCCCTCTAGAGTCTACACGTTTTCTTTCCTTGTGTAACTTCTTACTTGTATTGAAATAAAATTATATATATATATATATATATATATATATATATATATATATATATATATATATATATATATATATATTTATATATATATATATATATATATATATATATATATATATATATTTATATATATATATATATATATATATATATATATATATATATATATATATATATATATATATATATATATATATATATATATATATATATACACACACATATATATATATATATATATATATATATATATATATATATATATATATATATATATATATATATATATTTATATATTTATATATATATATATATATATATATATATATATATATATATATATATATATATACACACATATATATAATATATATATATATATATATATATATATATATATATATATATATATATATATATATATACATATATATATATATATATATATATATATATATATATATATATATATATATATATATATATATATATATATATATATATATATATATATATATATATATATATATATATATATATATATATATATATATATATATATATCAGTATAAAATATGCAATTCATGTGATTTATTAATACTTGAAATTGATGCATATAATGCCACTTGTCATTATTTGGTATCACTGCCGAATGGCCAAAGACTTCCCAAATTCCTGCCATACTGTCCTAAGATGGTGCTGACAATGTTTATATGCATTTGAGGTTTTAACAGCAATTAGTCTCTCATCGTTCTCAACATATTCAAGAGAGAATGTAAAACATTCAAAGCGTCGCTATAAAAAAATTCTAAAAACCTACGCCAAAACAGGCAAGAGACAAGTCAATCCTGCTTCTATGAAAGCTTACTGGGGGCAACGGTTTATGATATAGAAAAAAAAAAATGTTTTGCATACTGAAAATGCAAGTATAATGGGTAATTCCACACAAAAAAACCTCATACACACAGTGATACACATGGTAGTTGTCCTAGTGTGGCGTGGTTTGATATTAATTAAGGAAGGTGGATGTTAGTAGTGTTGCCTGACTCCTTGGTGGTTCTTTGCAATTCATCTGATTGTTGATTGTTACTTTTCTTGTTTACACAAAGAACATGTAAGTAATGCCTTTAGTTTGGAATACTGAAAATTTTAACTAAAGAAGTAGCCTGGAGATTGAACTTTTAACAGGAAACTTAATAAGCACAACTTACCAGTAAACCCATAATGATCACCATGGTCCAAGTGGTGTTGAATCAATCTTGTTTGAGATGCTGGTAGTTAGCCTCAACGTGTGCTGGAATGGACTTGTGTTGGGGTCTGAGTGACTGTGGTAATGCTAAAAAAAAGGGGGTAGCCAAGACAAGGCATGTAAAGTTCAGGGAGAATTTACTCTCCTTCTCTTCTGCACTATCTTTGTAGGAAAGAATACAGAGGAGGGGCTTCCCAGACCCATCCCTCCGTCCCTTTTGTTGCCTTTTTACGATCCGCAAGGAATACTGTATGGTGGTAATTTTCTTGCAGGCCCCACCACAGGGCTAAATGAATACTAACACAATAATAATCCTGATCTAAAATATAAGTACCTAAATTAAAATCCCTTATAATCCTCTCACCTCTTCTGCTCAGTGCCTTTGCATATCCCCACGACATCCACCCTTACAAGTACTCCCTTCCCCGTGAGGACAGTCCATCTGACCAGGATGCAGTGTGGACAAAACCCGGACCTTCTGAGCTTTCAGAAAAGACAGGATGGGTCCATTGCAGATGCTGTCCAGAATGTAACATCATCCCACACAATCAAATATATTACAGAAGACTGCACTGCAAATAATCATACACATCAACAACACAAAATATGTTCCCAGAGGGAAAACCTGGTCCAAACCATGGCTTATCTCAGGAACTCAGGATTGTTCAGCCAGGCAGCCTGAGAAACCATATCCAATCACGAAACATCTGATATGAATGAAAAAACTTTATATTTATGACCAATTCATGTGTAACCTTGATCCCTTAGGAACGCTCTCCAAGGGATTGCCACATTAAAAGACTTCAAATATAGCTTTTCCATGTCTACAATCCTCGCATCACCATTCTTATCTTCTCAACTTACTGGTGGTCATCCTCTAATTCCAAGTAAATTTCTAGTTCATTTTCTTATCTACAAAGATTCAAAGCAGCTTTCACTTTTCTCCTTGATATACCTGCAACACTGTTGAAAGCTTTACAATACATATAAAAGGATGTACGAAAAAATAACATCAGTTTGGGATGTTTTCTTATAATCATTTGATATTGAAACATAATCTGAATGTAACTCAAATAACAATAACATACATAACAAGTCAAAGAATACTTCAGTACAGATCCAGCATTAAATTTCTTCAGATCAGATCCTAAACGTCTAAACATGATGACTAATACTCAAAAACTTACCAGGAAGCATTTAAATACACTTAATATCAATATGTGTCCCAAGGCCTAGATATAGCAAAATAAATCTGAACAGTAAAGTCATAGCAGAACACACACATACAGCAAAATTATTGTAGGTGGAAGAGGCACTGGTGAACTCAGGTTCGCACTTGAAAGCGACCAGCCTTGGTAATATACTTGACACCTTTAAATGGCTTGTATTTTTCACCATAAATGTCCAATCGGTTGACTTTGAGGCCAGAGAGAGCTAACTGTGTGACAGTGAACTGCACCTGTGAAGTTAAAATTATGATGTAGTGAGTGAACAATTATTAAAATCTTACAATAGGTTTAGTTGAGATGCAGGAAAGTTGTGAAACTCACAATAGTGCAAAGTTACCTTTCAGGTACTAGGAATTATAAAGGTAGCAATCTGAGTTAAAATATGTGGTGCACCCAATCTTCAAGTGGTTGCAATATTAATATACCTTTTGAGTAGAATTAAAAGGGAAAAGCTCTGCAGTAATAAAGTAGATGGACATGCATGCATTAAATATCCATCAGTCCTTCCCTGCTGACCATAATGCAACAGAGAACAAAAGTTTGATAACGATAAAGCTGGCAAGGATAGTAATTATGATGAGTGAGCAGAAATAACTATTACCCTCCCATGAACTTAAGTCTCTTACATTGATTGTTGGGTTGCTCTCTGGTGGAGGAGATCCACTTTGTACGCTGATCTGCAAGGAAATCAATAGATCAATCATCGGGGGCATACACCAGGAGGCACGTCGCCTCGCCAACCCTCCAACGCCAGCTCAGGCGATCACCTCATGCAAGCCTCCTTCCCATACCAAGTAACTCCCAACAGGAAGCATCAAATGCCCCAGTCACGAACTTTGTGGGCGCCCCTTTGTCCTCCTCCACTCAGGATTATCCCTTTCAGAGACAACCTGAGAAGTAGGATCAGCTTCCGGGTAACATGCCACATGCCTATATAGCTGGGGTTGACATTGGCGAACTATGCTGATAATAGGCCTTGATTCAGTCTCACAGAGCAATTGCTGATTTGACACAAAGACATCAATTTGCCTCTTCAGATCGGTGCTCAGTGTCCATGTCTCACAGCCATACAGTAAGACGGGGATCACCAGTGATTTGAATTTTTGAATCTTTGTCCATCTGCACAGGTACCGATAATGCCAGGTACTCGTGCTGAGCAAGTCCATAACACCATGGGCCAGGCCAATCTGCTGTAACACTTCTTGACGTGACCCACCATTGTTATGAACCACGCTACCAAGGTATGTGAAGCTGTCCAAGATATCAATGTTATTGCCACATGCATGAATAGACTGTACTGTTTCATCTAGAAAGCCTCCAAACACCTGAACCTTAGTCTTAGGCCAGGAGACCTGAAGTCCTAAGGGCTTCGCCTCCTCGTGCAGTGCTTCGAGAGCCATCACCAGAACCTCCAGCGACTCAGCAACGATTACTGCATCATCAGCAAAACCAAGCTCAGTGATCTCCACAGTGACTTTGGTCCACAACTCTGCCCATACCCAGTCCATACATGTATTGAAAAGTGATGGAGCAAGGACACATCACTGTCTCACTCCCATATGCACAGGAAAGAAGCTGGACATGCCCCCACCACACTTCACAGCACTCTCAGTCCCAGAGGAAAAATAAAATCTATATAACACAATAGAAATTATCAATCATGAAGCACAAACATAACTTACAATTTCAGTACAGGTTTATCTGTATACATCAAAAAATTAGGTCAGCCGTTAGGCAACAAAAAGTTTATTCCACTAACATTTCCACGCATGTTTGGCAGTTTGGTGGGGTCAATGCGGCCAATGTTCCAGTTCAGCAGCTTGGACACAGGGTCAAAGGTATATTTTCCTTGTGTCACACTTAGGTTACAGTTCAGAACACATTTTGGCATCGGTACCTCCAACACAACACCTTCCACCTGTAACATAATGCAATCACAAATAAAAAATAAGAATAAAAAAAAGCATCATTAATATCTTGAATAAAATGCAAAACAGTAAAAAGTAGTATAATGTAGCAGCAAAAAATGTTCAATAAAATTACAGCATCATACTAAGTCGAGGTTATTCCAAACTGGGGAGAAAAGACTGATCCCTTTTTACCACACTGTATAAAAAAGGTCAGTCACAGAGCATCATCTCTTAATTGTCTGCATCCAAGTATGACAACAGAACTGGTTTACCTGTGCCACATCAGATCAGATCCATCCTTTCCCTGCACTGGAACTTCACAATTGGCTGGATGCTATGTATGTATAAAGTCAATAACATAACAAGGAAACAGGTTATGACTTACCACCCTGCCCATCGTCTGCTTGGGACCCACGGTAATGTCAAGCCTGCCGCCACCCACATCCCTGAAGGAAATGTTGTGACGGAGGTACACTGGGATGGCCACCACTGACTGAGGCCCAATGTGGTAGGAAAGGAGGCGAGAGTTTCCATCTGGAGGGATAAATGACAGCACCTTCTCGGACTGTATGGAAAGTGAAAGAGGGAAAGAGAGTAGATTAAAAATGTTGATTATGTAAGTGAAAGAATACAACATTTATTTCATTTAATAAAAAAAAAAAAAATCTATCATATCATAATTCTGAACACTTATCACTTAAGTAATGAATGATACCAGACAGAAGTGTCAGGTTATTGATTCTCACTCCAATAGAGTTGTTTTAAACACAAGATGATACATATATGCAAATGAAAACCTCATACACATAAGGATCAAGGGATTATTAAGACTTCCCTGTACCTACTTCAATCTTGGGTAATGATGGGAAATATGATTTTGAAACTATTTTTCTAGTCTATTACTATACAACCCATAATATCACTCTTTACTTATACATAATGCAATGACAAAGAAATCCTGTACACATTCCAAACATTGCAACATTCCTAATACAAAATAATTTTGAATAAGAAGTCCTATTCAAATTTCACGAATTAGAATTTTATACAAATTTTTGGGTGCATATAACCCACAAAAGTTTATATTATACTGTAGTCAAATAATATAAAGCTGGATTGATTACAAAAGGATATATGAAATTAGTGTTGCCTTACCTCCCAGCGCTTAAGTCTGACGCAAGGATGGAAAGATATATCATCAAAGAGCTGAGGATTGATGAAGGTGAGGGTGAGGTCTGGCATCCCTGACAACTTCACACAGCAGTCAATCTGTAGAGGTCACAAAAGAAGATTGTGAAATGGTGGACATTACAATACTTTCATTCAATTCCTATACTACACCATGACACTACATCAGCCAACACCATTGTCAAAGTGAGTAACTCTACTTACATAACCCTGAATCTCAGCTGCTACAGTGCCACCAGCCTTGTCAATGATGGCATCCACCTCCTCTGTGACATCAAAGTATGCTTCATTGTTGGTATATTTGACTCCTGACCGCCGCCACGGTACATTACTCAACTGGCCAGTGGGTAGAGTGGCACTCACACTGTGGAGGAAGAGAAAGTGATGCCTCAGATTAGTAAGATGCACCTCCAGTACTAGTCTTAAACATACGTTGGAATCATTCTTCACTCTGGACAATATTTATGTAAGTCTTTGTAAAAATTGTTTATCATGAAGTAAGAGTACACAATGAAGATCACAGTGACCTTATTTGTTGTACATATTACATATTTATTTTTCTGTCCTTCATATTTTCAGTGCTAAATATGCACTGGGTGTAAGTCTGCTCAAATAAAAGGAAATTCTGTATATGACCTAAGCCAAAAAGATATAAGTACTGTACAACACATATAAGTATGTACTAAAGGTGTATATAAAATACAACTAGGAATATGGTTAGTGAAAAGCAATAAAGTATTTAAAAAAAAAAAAATCTAAGTATGAATCAAGTACAAATATTAAAGGTTTAAGTAATGGGAACAACAATATAAGAAAATTCGATATAAAATATTACTATATAAAACAGTTACAGTGACACTCAGTTATGTGAAATTATGCTGAAAAGTATGAGGGAAGCAATACAGGTGAGGGAGTGCTCAACAGTATTAGGTCACACTCCAGGACTAGTCTTGAGTGGTAGTGTGTTCCTGCCACAACTAGTTGCATCAAAACTAATCTTAGCAATACATACTATTTAAAGTTTCTTCTAAGTTTGATATTGTGATGTTTCGATATTCATTTTTTTCTGATAATCTATTGGTACCTCCAAGCCTGCCTACAGCCTTCTCTTTTTGAAGGAATGGATTCACAATTCACATGTCATATCTTTCCACAAAGTTCACTCACACTTCAACACAATCATTCTTCTTCCCTCTCCCCATATTCCACTCATTCCTAACTTTTTTTTTTTTTGCTTAGTTTTAAGTGTGCCCAAAAAGCCTGAGCTTAAAAAGGGGATGTTTGTCTTTTCAAAATTGTACCTACCATAAGTTTATAAATGTTTTTACAGACAAACATAATAAAGTGTTTAAAGTGTTTAAAGTATGTTCATTTTCCAGCCATAGTAATAAAGTATTTTATAAGTATATTGTAGCTAATGTTTTCTTTGCTGAAAATATTTCCAATTGCTTTCTTTGCTTAAAAATCACTCCTTAATTTCTTAATTTTTGCTCTGGTATGTTGGTATATATACAGTAACTGAATGCATGTATCTTTAACAAAATCTAATAACTAATCTAAACTATTCTATTTGGCACACTTGTTAATGTTATCATATTACAGTATTAGCAAGTTTACTATTCACCAATAATTCTATTCTGCTGAGATTATCTCTTGGCTGAACATTGTAATAAAAAAGTGTGATATGCAAGCATACGTAAATAAAAAAAAAATAAACACACACACACACACACACACACACACACTAATGAATCATCATAACAAACCATGGTCTTAAAGCATATAACAAGACAAAACTATTCATTAAATAATATTTGAATGTGCGTTGCAACCGTCTTTTACTATTAGATGAAGCTTCACTGGTAGTTGTCCTTTGTTATGAGAAAGCATAACAAAAATACCCAGTTCTTCCTGTACAATCGGGAATACTTTGGTGTTCAAAGGGTCCAGTATCATGTTAGAACTATTGGAACAAATACCAAATCTACAGATCAACAATATGAGCTTACCTGTACTCTCTGTTGATTTGAAAAAATATTACCATTAGTTACATGAACTGTTTCAAATAAGAAATTTAAAAGGTTAAAAAATTTCCATAACAAATAAATAATGAAACACACACACACACAATTATATATATATATATATATATATATATATATATATATATATATATATATATATATATATATATATATATATATACCGTATTTCCCGTGTCATAAGACGCTACAAGTGGTAAAACGCACCGTATACTTAGCTAAGCAGTTTTTGGGAAAAAAAATAAATTGAAGATTTTCAAGTGTTAAGACGCAGGGTGATTTTTGGGGGCATTTTTCAGGAAAAAAAAGTGCGTCTTATGACACAGGAAATACGGTATATAATATATATATATATATATATATATATATATATATATATATATATATATATATATATATATATATATATATATATATATATATATATATATATATATATATATATATATCCCATAGCCCTTTTCGGGTTTGTCATTGGGTTTCTTTTCTGACTACAAGCTCCCTGTGCTCATGCAACAAAATCATTATAATTAGCTTTCATTGGAGTGTTCTAAATGTGTACATATTTCTAGAGTAATGACTTGATGCAGTTATGTTGTTATGGTTTAAGCCTCAAAAGTGACACATACCAATGATAAAACCTCAAACTCAATTTGCTAATCATACTTGCTAACAAAACTCAGACACGGGGATTTAGAATATATTGCATTCACTCTTCTTCAATACCTTTTAATATCTTCCTCATCAATAACAAAAAATAAAATATAAAGAACAGTGTAATGACAGGATTAAGCTGGAGGTGAACGCAGCCCTGTGGTCTACTATACTTACTTGGACTTGCCGGTGACAGTGTTAGCGATGGTGCGCAGGATGTTGGGTGGTTTGATAAGCTCCTTCAGGATATTGCTTTCTGTGGCCAGTGGAAAGCCATTGTCTAGCATCTCATCAAGAAGCTGAAAAAAGACATTGTTGTAAAATGGTACAAAATCAAAATTTCTATTAGGTATATAGTATTTTTAAGCTGATCTCATTGTACTTATATAATGTAAAGAAATTCCTAATAATATCCAGGCAAGAAAAAATCAGGATTATGAGAGAGGATTAAGGGATTATGAGACTAAAAAGACAACTGAAGGTAACTAACTGGGCAACATTAGAGTAAAGGTCAGGGGAGGGTCATAGGTCATAGGATCAGGAGTCAGGTTGAAACATATGAGGTAGCAAAAGAGTTTTAGGGTCGTACTGTCAAATCTTTTACCAAGGCTGGCAATCACCTGGCAGAAGGTTTAATGGTACGACTCTAAAAGTAATCTGAGTACATTCTTACAGCTTCACAGAATAAAAGACATGAATAGAACTGGACACGATATGACAATGGACAGCGAGTTAATATATGCATACTGTTGAGGACAAGAGCTAAGCTGTTCATTAATGTTTCCTATTAGCACTCACACAAAATCATCATATTTCAGTAACTTATGAGAAAGGAAATAGAAAAATGAAAGATATTACCATAACTAGAGAGACTGTCCCAAATGAGGAAAACACAATAACCACTTCTGGGTGGAAATTTTTCCTGATAGTATAAAAAAAAAGTAAGCTTATAATCAGTGAGCATTGGATCAACAATTTTAGGAAGAAAGTGGGTTTTGTGTAATACCTAGATGGTGGAGACATGTAAATGTTATTACTATATTAAAAAATGAGGCAGACTACAGTACTTATCCCTAATTATTAACCAATTAGTTTAACATCAGTTATAGATTACTTACTCAATTAATTCAAGAGTAGTTATAGATCACTTATACATCCACCTCAGGACATGATGTTTTTACTCACCTCATACACCACGACATAATGTTCTTTGATGATAGACTCAGTGCACTCCCCAAAGTAATCTTCAAATGTGTCCACAACTCGGTGCAGGAACTCAATCACAAACAATGGAGGCACTGTGGAGAAAGGAGGCATGGAATATATAGGCTGTAGGATCTCAAGAAAACAAAAGGCTTTCAATTTGTCTTTTTCCTATGTTGTTTATCAAAGGCATATGAGTTTGGGCAAAAATTTCATAATGGTGTAGTGATGAAACAAATTATAAAATTTTCATTACTAATCATATCAGAAAAGGTAGTTACACACATTGCCTTACACTAACTTATATTTTCCTAAATTCCATAATTGAATACATCCATTCAAAAGATAGTGATATCAAAAAGATCAAACATATACAGCAGAAAAGAATTGCATGACTAATATAAATACTGCAGTCAGGAAATTGTTATGAATACACAAAACAAAAAATTCTACAGATCAAAACATATATATATATATATATATATATATATATATATATATATATATATATATATATATATATATATATATATGTATATATATATATATATATATATATATATATATATATATATATATATATATATATATATATATATATATATATATATATATATATATATATATATATATATATATATATATATATATATATATATATATATATATATATATAAATAAATAAATATATATATATATATATATATATATATATATATATATATATATATATATATATATATATATATATATATATATATACATATATATTGTTTAATTGAAAAATTCATAAAATTACATTAGTAGCATAATTGACCATAAAATTGTCACAAAAAAAGTGAATCAGCTCTGAATATTTTATCAACATGTTATATTAATAATATGTGTATAACTCTCTGGTACCACACTTGCCTTCAGTCATGCATACAGCAACAAAGAAAAGGTTGCTGCGCAGGATGCTGAGGAGGTAGTGGTGGGGTGTGGTGATGACAGGAGGAATGTCTTCATTGTTGTTGGCTTTCCTTTGGGCATCAAAGAAGTAGTCACAGATGGAGCGAGGGATGACACTCTTCCAGTGTTTTTCCATGAACACATCTCTGCAAAAAATTATAGTTTGAAAAATTAGTAACCCTTATGCCAGGTAACACAACACAAAAACAATACTGAAATCAAACATAGAGATACTTACTGTATATCTTGGCAGATAAACCGACTTTCAGATCAGTCAATCCCCAAATTTGTCTGAGTTTCATGGTTTTAGCTTATATCGGTGGTATAAGATGATCCCCAAACTACCAAACCACCTGTGGTGAAATTTAGCTGAATGCTTAATAAAAAATTGTCAGTATGCCTGGATTAAAGGGAAACTAATCTAACTCCAGCCCCGGTAATGGTTAAATTTAGTACTATCTTCCTTTCATTTTGCATTTCCTGTTGAAGCTTTGTATCCAATGACATGAATCTTTCAGTACACAATCAAGTTGTGTTCCATGAAAAAATAAGGTAAAATTTTACATCTTCACCAGAATGCACCTGGATATAAATAACACATTTTTCATGTAGATTTTGAACCATTTTGAATGATTTTGACATTAATTTATGTCGCAAATGCATATATAATAAGATATCCTTATCACCCCTAACAAGCTTAGGGACTTGTGGGAATGCAGGGTTTTTGGACAGGGGAGGATGAAGACAAAATACAATGATTTACACTAAGACTAGGGTGCTAAAATCACTAACCTAACAAACCTAACAAATTAGCTATTGACGAACGTGCAATGCACTGACAGTCACAAAACCGGGCGTGTGGCTACAAAAAAAAATTACGTCTACACCTCGCCCAACCCCCCGATTTTTGGTCATCGAAAACATTTGGTATCTTCAAAGTTAACATAACAAAACAAAACCTAAATTAACCAAACCTTAACCTATATTGAGAAATAACAGAATCTTGTTCAGACCAAACTAAACTTTACCTTGTTCCCAAAGAGAAGGTCTCATTGAAAACATTGAATATTTCACAAACTAATAATTTGACGGAAATACAATTTAGAAAACCTTCTCAGAATGCATCAGGTAATGTAAAAATACAACTCTGAATCATCTAGAGAATTCAGATGAAGATGTAAAATAAAACCAAAAGAAGTAATCAAACCCATAAAAACATCACAATATGTAGGTTTGAAGGATATACATGTATTTCAAAGCTCAATCAATCCCAACAGACTTAGACTTACCAATAAGACTTACCAATAAGCAACATATACAATTTAATGTTAGTCTTTCTATTGGGTGGCGCCACATACTTTTAAGTTGCCTTGATAGCTCAATAAAAAAAAGCATGAAGTTAAAATTACAGTACATAAGAACAACAACAACTTCAAAAAAAAATTTCCTCTGCCTAGATCTTAGACCACTGCTTTATACCATGTCCATGTCTTATTCACATACATCAACACTAGCACATATAGCATCACAGTGTCTCCCTTATTTTTTGGGTGTATGATGACTAGTAGGACAGTGAGCATGGAGATAAAGAAGGCAGTACAGTAAGGGGTAATGCAGCACCAAGCGTCCTGTGGTGTGTAGCTCAGTATGATACTATAAGGCAGAGCTTCTCTCTTCAAGGTCAATACATCAAGGATATAATGATTCTGATTAATAATGCGCAACACACTAGTTTAGGTGCATATCAAGCATATGTCCATACAATAGAATACATTAAAGTCTACAGATTAGTATTGAGTTGTTCAAAAACTAGAACTTTAAAGACATGCGTGGCAGTTCTTTCAACAAGTTACCATGGTACAGGGGGTTCAGGCTACGAGTTGGCATTCCCTCAAACTTACTAAAATCCGGCATACAATAACTCTGTAGTCCGTAAAGTGGTTGACATCTGGAAGGTTATTAGACTATGTAATCAAGAGTGACACCTACATATCCCCGCTGACAGAACCAATGGCTTCACTGCCTCTTTTATATTACTAAATAATACGCCTCACTCAATTATAAAAAGTTAAGATGAAACGCAGGGTAGAGGCTGACATATTGTACTATCTTACTGTTTTCCCTTGTACAGTGTGTTCACCTACATTGTATTACTCGTCACTTACCCAGAGGAGTTTATGATGAAAAGACTGTGAATCATCTTCTTAATCTAATAATACGTCACTGAATAAATAAACTGTTCCGATATGACAGGTTCCAGCCCCTTGCCCTTATCCCCCCACGAGCAGCACTGACTATCTTCACATCACAAGGTTAGATTCAATTCACTTTAAAATGCTTAACAGTCCTCCTTCATGTCTTATATCTTCATGTAATTATAAACAATTATTTTTTATAGGTAATAAAAGTCATGGTGATGTATATTATTTTAGAGTAAACAGAAAGAGGCGTTATGTAAGATTTGACATTGTCCAGCTGGTGTTTACATCCACACTCGGTATATAGGTTCACAGACCTGTCAGTGAAGGTGAAGACGGGCATCCATGTTGGTACTCCTATTATATTTTACATTCCCGATTGACACCCACCCACCCACCCACCCACCCACCCACACCCACACCCACACCCACACACACACACACACACACACACACACACACACACACACACACACACACACACACACACACACACACACACATACATTACCTGAACTTGAACATACAGATAGATAGATAGACTACGAACAATATACATATTATTACAAGTTGGGTTGAGCTTTAAGATAGGTGACATTCAAGGATGACACCTTTAGCTCTCAAAAATGTCCCATGTAATACCTTCAGTATGAATAAAAATAAATAATAAAAATTGAAATTAAAGATAGTTATACAATTATATCAGCAATTACATAGTATCAGCTAGTTATAATCCATAATGGTAAATATTACTCCGCAACAAACCCCAACAACTGCAAAACTAATCATACGACCGCAATATATCATGAACAATCATGCACACATTATCAAATTTACAAAATAAATCATCCAAGGTGTTAAACAAATAACCACCTCTTAAGTGCCAAGTCACAGGACAGCTTTCCACGATATGTCTCTCCGCCACACGTTCCTCCACAGGGAGCCGGCCCCGCCCCCGTCTATTCCACCGTCCCGTCTCGATAGCTAGTGAATGTCCTGAAACCCTCGTGAATGAGATTCTGTGTAGATTATTAATTGTGTCTCGTTTTATATACATCATGCACTTTCATCGTGGGATTAATATCCTTATAAACATTACATCTAAATGTATCTTATGACAAAATATAGCCCTATGTACATTTCTAATCAATAATAACTTGTCCGAGACGTCATCCCGGGTGTATCTTTTGACAATCTTGGCGACAGGTGTATTCATTGTATTTACAATTGTAACAACATGAATAAAGGGATCATCATTCATGCCAGACCTTTCTTGCCATAACTTGTGAAAAAATGTGTGCTGTTTGTATTGTAAAGAGGTATGACAAGGTCGGATAGCCAAGTTCAACATAGCAGACAAGATTGGAGGTATTCTTTCTCACCCCTAACAACATTTTCATAGCCCAGTGGTACAGTTTGATATCAGGTTTGGTGTCATCACCGAACCATGATTCACATCCGTACAAAGGTGATGACGTGAGAGCTGCATCAAACACTCCACGTTTAACAATGAACGGAACATTATTGTTTTCCCCGATAAAGGAAACAAATTTCAAAACTTGACAGATCTTCGCCTTGGCATGCTCTTTCACCGCTGATGAAACCGAGCCATCACATGTAAAGGGGGAACCTAGATATACATAACTATCACAGTACTCCACCACAAGGTCATCCGCACACAACGGTTCCCTGTCACCTGCTTCACTATTTATGACAACATTTTTTGTCTATCCAACATTCAATTTCATACCGTACTCTTGACAAAATTTTCAAACATCCAGTTTATTCAAAATACCAGTCCATATCGATGACAATAGAACAGTGTCGTTCATTCACATTACTATGTGTAGCCATTGCAGAAAGGGTTCAGGTTGACATGCTTTTTTAACTCTTTTTATCAATTAATTAACAAATATGATAAACGAGAAATATGAAGATGACAATCCCTGCCTTACACCTTGAGTAGCCGTGACCACCGCGGAGCCATGATGCTTTCCGTGATGCTGTACGTACATTATCATGGACAGGAGGACCACTCGCTGATCTCGTGATCGTCAGCCATTACCTTCCCCGTAAAAGCTCTGAGCTCATACTGACGGATTTGTAGGTAAGGCTGACACCTCTCATACTCCTATCCTGTTGCTCAAGAAGGCCAGTAACCACTCCCTGGGTTTGATTAAGGCAGTGTTACAGGTACGACAGCCTACATGCCTAACTTTTGGGTAATCATATATAAAAAGCTTATATAACCGAACCTAACCGAACCAAACCGTACCTGACATAACATAATCAACCTAACATAACTTGAAAAATGCTTTACTAGGTCAATAATAAGGTAGAGACCGTAGGAATATCATTTAAATAGCGACAACGCAGTACGACTGCCGGATCTCTAAGCATTTCGTTTAATTAATCACTCCATTATTAGTTTTTTTGGGTAATATTTTACATCTTCACCTGAATATTCCCGGGGGGAGAGAGAAGACAAGAGACAAGAGACAAGAGACAAGAGACAAGAGACAAGAGACAAGAGACAAGAGACAAGAGACAAGAGACAAGAGACAAGAGACAAGAGACAAGAGACAAGAGACAAGAGACAAGAGACAAGAGACAGAGACAGAGACAGAGACAGAGACAGAGACAGAGACAGAGACAGAGACAGAGACAGAGACAGAGACAGAGACAGAGACAGAGACAGAGAAAGAGAAAGAGAAAGAGAAAGAGAAAGAGAAAGAGAAAGAGAAAGAGAAAGAGAAAGAGAAAGAGAAAGAGAAAGAGAAAGAGAAAGAGAAAGAGAAAGAGAAAGAGAAAGAGAAAGAGAAAGAGAAAGAGAAAGAGAAAGAGAAAGAGAAAGAGAAAGAGAAAGAGAAAGAGAAAAAGAAAAAGAGAAAGAGAAAGAGAAAGAGAAAGAGAAAGAGAAAGAGAAAGAGAAAGAGAAAGAGAGAGAGAGAGAGAGAGAGAGAGAGAGAGAGAGAGAGAGAGAGAGAGAGAGAGAGAGAGAGAGAGAGAGAGAGAGAGAGAGAGAGAGAGAGAGAGAGAGAGAGAGAGAGAGAGAGAGAGAGAGAGAGAGAGAGAGAGAGAGAGAGAGAGAGAGAGAGAGAGAGAGAGAGAGAGAGAGAGAGAGAGAGAGAGAGAGAGAGTCTCTATTTCACACGGGAAACAAATAAATAATTAAACATTCCTATGAATCTTTATTAATTTCACACAGCTGTAATAAACATACGTAAGTATTCTTCCATCCGATCTTGTGGTAAACTTTCACCCATGACACTAACACAATGGTAATTTATTTCTATTCTATAATCTCTTGGCCATCACTTCCCTAGACGAGACTTCAGACACTTCGTAGCTTACTACTCAAACAGCATCACCCTCACCAGGCAGCAGCAGCAGCTCAAAGTTTCCTCTTCGGTAATGTGGCGCATCTTGAAAGTGTTCGGTTGTTAAAATAAAATAAAAAGTAATTAGTACCTGATGATCTATTAAGTAAAAATAAAGTAGCAAGGCTCCAGGTCCCCCTCACCGAAGTGAGTATTAGCCCCTCAAGGGGGGGGGTGTCACATTTGCCACATCCTCATTGTCGCCTGGTTCTGCATTATAGTATTAATTAGGCAAGGTGGATTAGTATGCCGACTCACAATTACTGTAAGAGATGAAAGTTGATTAGTAGCTGTAATAAAAAAGGGGATTAATCAGCAACTGTAGATTATTAGTCATTACCTGTAATAAAAAGAGTATTAGTCAGTACCTGTAATAAAAAGGATTAATCCGTACCTGTAATAAAAGAAGGATTAGTCAGTACCTGAAAAAAAGGGGGCGATTAATTTGTACCTGAAAAAAGGGGGCGATTAATTTGTACCTGAAAGAAAATAGGATTAATGATTAATGAAGTAATGAAAACTTTCATTCCATACCTTTTTCTTTTTTTTGCACAATGGCTGCCATCTCACGAGTCTCCACTTCATTCATTCATTACGCTTGTGCATCTCTAGTTTTCGTTTTTAACTTTTCTCACGAGTATGTGTCTTGCTTGCTATTTATAATTACTTCAACAGAAAACATTTCTTCCTAGTAATTTTATCATCTTCAAAGCAGCTCCGACACAGTGCTGAAAAAGACAACTTCCGGTTAGTACATTGTATAAAAAAAGCAACGTTAAAAAAAATTACAATCATATAAAGCCATCATTACTTACTTTGAATAAATGCAGTGCTCCGAGGATCCACTCCGTCGGTGTTTCCTCTCCATCTCGTCGCCGTTGTGGTACACTAACAAGGGCATTGCTGTGGAATAATCTACAGGATGAGTGTGTACCTGTAAGGCAAGGAGGGTTAGCAGTGTACCTTTAAGGCAAGGAGGGTTAGCAGTGTACCTGTAAGGCAAGGAGGATTAGCAGTGTACCTGTAAGGCAAGGAGGGTTAGCAGCCTAACATCCTATCGTCCTAACGCCTAGGAAACCGTAACTGTACTTAATTTGTTCGAAGAGGTGCTCCAGCGCTGTCCTTCCCGCGATGAGTTGTAGGTGCATGCAGGGGTACTTACCTGAAAGGAAGAAAACATATATCGTTAGGCGCCTCATTTATATAAAGATAATAGCGAATAATATACATAAAATCATCATTATCTACTTCACAGCAGGCAATACTTACCAATACGATGAGAAGGATGTAACAAGGGGTTAAACCGATGGCTTGATTCCGTATAATAACGCACAAAACACTGACCACGACGCAACACTCCCGCCGCACACCGCAGCCAACCCTCTAACTGACTGCTGCCCACTGCTGACCTAACGTCATTGACTCAGGATCTCTCCGAATCCGTACTTGATATTCTGACTAACACATTTATGGCTCATACCAACACATTTTTCCTTATTCCAGTATAACATCAAGTAAAATCAATGTGTTTTGCTATGCAGTTATGTGTTAAAAGTGACTGAACGCATGAGGATTATGAGAAATGAAGGTTGTGTAGTGTGAATCATCTTCGTTCACTTTCGAACACATACACAGCTAGAAGTGGTAGTCCCCCCCTTCTTTCCTTCATATCCCCCCACCTCCCAATACCCCCTCCCATTCTGCCCCTATATTCCAACATCCGGCTCAATCCAACCCCGATACCCGATCACGAACACTGCTTATTTACCGATACTTGTTAATTTTTTTCCAGTTATAATGCATGTAGTACGTGTATCTATATCTGATCTGTTTTCAAAGTCATCCTATGCAACTGAAATGATATTCGTGTGGTTGATATTATAAAGGAGTCTCAATCAGAGCTACCTACTGAACCACCGAAGCAGTTGATCGTTCCATTGTTGAAGCATTTGTTTAATGTTAAAGTAGCTTCCCAAATGCGTCTTATGTATACCCATGTTGTACTCATGTTCTAGAAATGAGTGTCAATGTGATCAAGGAACACCAGGTGAACATCACGACACGCCGGTAAGTTGGGAGTGGGTAGAGGCTGTGTCGACTCAGTGGCTTCGAGCAGGACGAGTTGAACCATCCAGTAGTTTGTGTCCCGCCCCGCAGTCAGCTTGGAGACAACACGCGAGGCATGAAATATTAGCATAGAAGAGAATAATTATATTTTTTTGTACTTCACTTGAGATCGATTTCAATACACATGAATGATTTGTTCTTTTTTCTCTCTCTTTCTCTTTTTTTTTTTTTCTCTCTCTCTCTCTTTTCTCTTCTACCAATTTATTTAAACAATATATACTGCCGATGTTGTGTTGGATGTTGTTGATGGTCGTTGTGCCATACTTACTCGTACTGCTTGGAGACACACATGCCGAAGACGTAAAAGTGATCGTGATATAAAATCTTTTCTTGAGTTACCTTTTTGGAAAGTGAAAGAAATAGTATGTTAATCGACAGGTGTTTGTGTTAAAGTGCCTGCCTGGGGGAACCGCGGCCACTGATGTACCAAACTGTTTCCTCGCCACCCGGCACAGCGAGGTGGAATGGACAGTCGAGTGTTGGCGTTTGACTATCCTTCATTATTCCCTTTCCGTCTGATGGGGAGTCTTTCGCACGCCCCCTTTGTATGCGGTAACCATGAGGCTTTGTGGCTGGATGTAAATGTAAATAAAGATTCTCGCGCCGCCATGGCCGAGGCCGTGCCAGCACTGCAGCCACACAGGAGTGGCGCTGCTCTGCCCGCCGGAAGCACTTGGCATGGCTTAAGATTGTCTATGTTTTATTGTTGCTTATGTGGCGCTGTCGGATGGGCGTGGGTACAGCTGTGATGCCCCACATTGGGGCGAGGACTGTAGGCCCGTGTTATATACCTCAGGACAATCGGGGCCGCCTAAATATGTATATTTGCATATTCGTAATACTAACTTATGTGTAGACATTTTTTCTTTATGCCTGATATTACCATTCTGTTCGGTCAGATTACTGGGGGTTCGGGTAGATGGTCTTATAATAACTCAGGGGGTACTTAACGGGAAAAAAGTTTGAGAGCTCCTGTTTTATATCAATCAATAATAATAATGATTTTGTAAGTGTAGTATTAAGAACATACTGTATGCAGCATGGGTTCTTGCTATCTGAGAAAGGGAGAGCAAGGCATTCCCTTCTATAAGATGGACTCTTTTCTCTGGTGTGAAGGGCAGGACACTCCTCTCATGTCCGTGTGGCGCCTGACACGGGCCTCACCTCACCATTCTTATGCCTCTTCTTTATTTTAGTTCAGTTTTTCTGTTGTATTTGAGCTCGTCCTGCCAGAGGCACTATGTCGATGAATTTTTATGAAACTTTCTAGTTAATAAAAATAAAACACTTGAACTTGGAACTTAACATGACATTTCTTCATTTTAAGCACACAAAAAAATGAGATAATATATTCCATGCATAAAGAAGAGAGAGAGAGAGAGAGAGAGAGAGAGAGAGAGAGAGAGAGAGAGAGAGAGAGAGAGAGAGAGAGAGAGAGAGAGAGAGAGAGAGAGAGAGAGAGAGAGAGAGAGAGAGAGAGAGAGAGAGAGAGAGAGAGAGAGAGAGAGAGAGAGAGAGAGAGAGAGAGAGAAAAAAAAAAAAAAAAAAAAAAAAAAAATCATTCGTCATGTGTATTGAAATCGATCTCATGTGAAGTACAAAAAAATATAATTATTCTCTTCTATGCTAATATTCCATGCCTCTCGTGTTGTCTCCAAGCTGGCTGCGAGGCGGGACACAAACTGCTGGATGGTTCAACTCGTCCTGCTCGAAGCCACTGAGTCGACACAGCCTCTACCCACTCCCAACTTACCGGCGTGTCGTGATGTTCACCTGGTATTCCTTGATCACATTGACACTCATTTCTAGAACATGAGTACAACATGGGTATACATAAGACGCATTTGGGAAGCTACTTTAACATTAAACAAATGCTTCAACAACGGAACGATCAACTGCTTCGGTGGTTCAGTAGGTAGCTCTGATTGAGACCTCTTTAGAATATCAATCACACGAATATAATTTCAGTTGCATAGGATGACTTTGAAAACAGATCGGATATAGATACACGTACTACATACATTGTAACTGAAAAACAATAAATAAGTATCGGTAAATAAGCAGTGTTGGTGATCGGGTATCGGGGTTGGATTGAGCCGGATGTTGGAATATAGGGGCAGAATGGGAGGGGGTACTGGGAGGTGGGGGGATATGAAGGAAAGAAGGGGGACTACCACTTCTAGCTGTGTACGTGTCCGAAAGTGAACGAGGATGATTCACACTACACAACCTTCATTTCTCATAATCCTCATGCGTTCAGGTACTTTTAACACATAACTGCATAGCAAAACACATTGATTTTACTTGATGTTATACTGGAATAAGGAAAAATGTGTTGGTATGAGCCATGAATGTGTTAGTCAGAATATCAAGTACGGATTCGGAGAGATCCTGAGTCAATGACGTTAGGTCAGCACGGGGCAGCAGTCAGTTAGAGGGCTGGATGCGGTGTGCGGCGGGAGTGTTGCGTCGCGGTCAGTGTTTTGTGCGTTATTATACGGAATCAAGCCATCGGTTCAACCCCTTGTTTGATCCTTCTCATCGTATTGGTAAGTATTGCCAGCTGTGAAGTAGATAATGATGATTTTATGTATATTAAGCGTTACTATCTTTATATAAATGATGCGCCTAACGATATATGTTTTCTTCCTTTCAGGTAAGTACCCCTGCATGCACCTACAACTCCTCGCGGGAAGGACAGCGCTGGAGCACCTCTTCGAACAAATTAAGTACAGTTACAGTTTCTTAGGCGTTAGGGCGATAGGATGTTAGGCTGCTAACCCTCCTTGCCTTACAGGTACGCTGCTAACCTTCCTTGCCTTACAGGTGCACTGCTAACCCTCCTTGCCTTACAGGTACACTGCTAACCCTCCTTGCCTTACAGGTACACTGCTAACCCTCCTTGCCTTACAGGTACACTGCTAACCCTCATTGCCTTACAGGTACACTATTAACCACCCTTGCCTTACAGGTACACTGCTAACCCTCCTTGCCTTACAGGTACACTATTAACCACCCTTGCCTTACAGGTACACTGCTAACCCTCCTTGCCTTACAGGTACACACTCATCCTGTAGATTATTCCACAGCAATGCCCTTGTTAGTGTACCACAACGGCGACGAGATGGAGAGGAAACACCGACGGAGTGGACCCTCGGAGCACTGCATTTATTTAAAGTAAGTAATGATGGCTTTATATGATTGTAATTTTTTTTAACGTTGCTTTTTTGCTACAATATACTAACCGGAAGTTGTGTGTCGGAACTGCTTTGAAGATGATAAAATTACGAGGAAGAAATGTTTTCTGTTGAAGTAATTACAAATAACAAGCAAGACACACACTCGTGAGAAAAGTTAAAGAAGAAAACTAGAGATGCACAAGCGCAATGAATGAATGAAATGGAGACTCTTGAGATGGCAGCCATTGTGCAAAAAAAAAGAAAAAGGTATGGAATGAAAGTTTTCATTACTTCATTAATCCTATTTTCTTTCAGGTACAAATTAATCGCCCCCTTTTTTTCAGGTACTGACTAATCCTCCTTTTATTACAGGTACGGATTAATCCTTTTTATTACAGGTACTGACTAATACTCTTTTTATTACAGGTAATGACTAATACTCTACAGTTGCTGATTAATCCCCTTTTTTATTACGGCTACTAATCAACTTTCATCTCCTACAGTACTTGTGAGTCGGCATACTAATCCACCTTGCCTAACTAATACTATAATGCAGAACCAGGCGACAATGAGGATGTGGCAAATGTGACACCCCCCCTTGAGGGGCTAATACTCACTTCGGTGAGGGGGACCTGGAGCCTTGCTACTTTATTTTTACTTAATAGATCATCAGGTACTGAATTTTTTTCTTTTAACAACAGAACACTTTCAAGATGCGCCACATTACCGAAGAGGAAACTTTGGGCTGCTGCTTCCTGGTGAGGGTGATGCTGTTTGAGGAGTAAGATACGAAGTGTTTGAAGTCTCGTCTAGGGAAGTGATGGCCAAGAAATTATAGAATAGAAATAAATTGTCATTGTGTCATGGGTGAAAGTTTACCACAAGATCGGATGGAAGAATATTTATGTATGTTTATTACAACTGTGTGAAATTAATAAAGATACATAGGAATGTTTAATTATTTAGTTGTTTTCCGTGTGAAAGACTAGGTTTTTTTTTTTTTCTTTCTCTCTCTCTCTCTCTCTCTCTCTCTCTTCTCTCTTTTCTCTCTCTCTCTCTCCTTCTCTCTTTCTCCCTTTCTCCCTTTCTCTCTCTCTCTCTCTCTCTCTCTCTCTCTCTCTCTCTCTCTCTCTCTCTCTCTCTCTCTCTCTCTCTCTCTCTCTCTTCTCTCTTCTCTTCTCTCTCTTCTCTCTCTTCTCTCTCTCTTCTCTCTTCTCTCTTCTCTCTTCTCTCTTCTCTCTTCTCTCTCTCTCTCTCTCTCTCTCTCTCTCTCTCTCTCTCTCTCTCTCTCTCTCTCTCCCCTTTGTGAATTAGCCAATATATGGGTATTGGAGGAGAGCTTAACCTTATTTATGGCAAAGTATTTATAAGTTATTTTTCGGTGCTTATTCCTGATATGCAAAAGTTACATTACAAATCCCTACGACAACGCATGTCCATTCAATGAAAGAACCTCCAGCGAAAAAAATTACTTTCAAAGAGTTTAATTGAATTTTTGTAAAAGCATATTTATACCGAGGAAATTATCACGTATGTTTTGATGCAAAATATGTTTCGTTTAAAGTCACTTGTATCATATATCCCCCCCATGGGATCTACCTTGTCGTGGTGGGGGGGCTTGTGTGTCCGTCAGGACCAACAAGATGATCCCGACCGTAGGCTGGTGTGGGTCACCGGTGCCGCCCGCCAGGGGGATCGCCCGTTGTGGGCCGTCCTGTGTTGGCTGGAGGGTGCCTGGGCCGGTAGGCATCGAGGCCGAGGACTTTGCTCGCCGCTACGGGACAAACTTTCGGTGCCACAAGGGCTGCCTTTTAAAACGGGTAGCCCTGTGGGGGACGAGGTACCCCGTCCCCGGCGGCAGCGCTCGGCCCCTTTTGCCAATCCGGTAGGCGGTTTACCCGTGGCCCCCGATGCCATGATCATTAAAAACAATAGTATATGGATAAATCAAATTTAAAAACTCCCCCTCGAGTGATATCTGACCAGTCCCTCGAGGCCTCTGCTGCTGGTCGCCCCCTACCTGACACCTCTGCTTGCCCAATGGACATGGTCTCGACCTCTCTACCTGCTCCTCAGACCATTCCACCTTCTACTCTCCCTTGTACCCCTACCCCCTCCACAACTTTTCCATCCTATGCCCCACCTCCAACATCTTCTCTCTCTCCTACTACCACCCCCCCACCCCCCACAGGGTTCGGTCCTCATTACTCCTCATCCTCCTCTACCACTACCACAGCCTCTATCCGCACCCCTGTAGTCTCCTCACTTCACCTGCCCCCTGCTCCTCCTTCTACCGTCCCTATTTCCAGCACCCCTTCTACTACCTCTCTTCCCTCCCCTACGTCTACCGCTCTCCCGACTCTCTCTTCCACTCCTACCACCCCTTCAGCCTCCCTCCCCGTCATATCTACATCTTCCTATATTACCACCTTAGCCCCTTATGTTCCCTCTTCATCAAAGAAGACTACGGCACAGCCCCGGACTGGCTCCTCTCGTGGCGTGTCTCACCCTTCTGCCTATGACCTCTTCTTCGCCCCTGCCCGCTGGGATCGTTTTTTCATTATTCCCCCCACCGCTCCCTTTGCTGAGAATACCCTCCTCTTCCAACGTTGCCTACAGGAACAAGTAGGCAAGGTTCATTTCCAAACCCGACCTGATCGTTCACGCCTGGTACGCGTGGAGTCTGAGGCTCAGTCTCAGGCCATGGCCAACTTATTGGCTCCATCCGGTACCCGCATCCATGCAACCCCTGACGACCGTCTAAACACATGCACTGGCACTGTCGTAATTTCACCACAAGACTGCCCAATAGACGACAAGGAATGGTCAGACTGTCACACTGACCTATTAGATCTACTCAGCGAGTACGACGCTGTAACCGTTCGCTGCTACACCTTGTCCCCCCGAGGTCGCCAGAGAAACCCCACCAATGTTGCACGGATATCCTTTAAACGCCACGAACTCCCTACCCATGTCTACGTTGGGGGCGTCATGCTCCCAATCCGGCCTTACGTTCCTCCACCTCGCCAGTGCCGAAACTGTTGGCGTTTTGGCCATCCAGAAAAACACTGCCGCTCCACTCTCCGCTGCCCTTTATGTGGCCTTACCCATACCCGCGATCAATGCCACAACACTACCCACCGCTGCTGCAATTGTGGCGGCCCCCATAATGTTCACTACCGCGGCTGCCCAACTTACAAGTTTGAGGCTGAAGTCGCTGGTATTCGCTTCCGTGACGGTCTCACATTACGTGAGGCTCGTCAGAAAGCCCGTCGCCTAGGCTTCACCCCTTCTCCTCACCATGTTGCTGCCTCCGCCTCTTCCCCTCACCTTCCAGCCACGTCCTCTTCTTCCCGCCCCGATCCTCGGCCTTCCACCCATCCCTCTCCTCTACCTCCTTCCTCCTCCCACTCTCCCTCCCACCCTCCATCCTCCATCTCCTGCTCTAATTCTTTTGCTGTCCTTGACCCTGATACTCCTACCTCCATCACTGTCTGTACCCCTACCCCTTCCTCTCCACGCCCTCAACGCTCCCACTCCAACAAACGACAACACCACTTTGAAACTTTGGTCTCCTCTCCCCCACCAACCCCCTCTCCAGCTCCCGCCTTGATCTCTTCACCCCCTCTCCACCTTGCTAAAAAAGACTCGCCCTGCACCTTCCTCGCCCGCTCCTTCCGAGGGTGATAACCTCGATGCCATCATCGAGTACATAAAGAACACGACTCCATTGTCCTCTCCTCCTTCTTCCTCATCTCCTCCCCCGGCTCCTCCTATCCAGGTCGTGGCCTCTATTCACCCACCCCCCAAGCACCTTCCTCCTACCCCGACTCCCCCTTCTCCACCTTCTCCCTCTGCTGTCTCCCCTCCTCAACCCCTCCTCCTGTCCACCTCCCCCCCCTCTGCACCCGGCGCTCCGCCATCTCCCCCTTCACCGCTTTACTCTCCCCTCCCCTCCCCGTCTTACCCAGCCTGCTCTTCGGTGCAGCCCCCTTCGTCTGCCCCTCCCCCACCTTCCTCTACTACCCGATCTATCCTCTCTCTTCCCCTACCACCTGGCTACTCCCGCACCGATCTCCTCTCTCAATCTCCCCCCTCTCCCCATACCTCATCCGCTCCTGACCCTCTTCCTTCTTCCTTACCTCTTATGGATATGGACCCCGGTCCTTTACTCCCTGAGAACGCTCCTCCCTCACCTTCACCCATCCCGAGTCTTATCCCCTATTGATCATGTCTGTTCTTCAGTGGAATATTCGTGGTTTTCGTGCCCATCGACAGGATCTTCGTCAACTCATTTCCTCTTATGCCCCCATGGTCCTCTGCCTCCAGGAAACCTTCCTTACTAGCCCGCCCACCCCTATTCCTCAGTACCGCTTTTTTTCCTCCCCACACTCTATCTCTTCTTCTGCTATCCTTCTTCACCAGTCTGTTGCTTCTACCCCTCTTCCTATCCCTACTACACTTCCCTGTACAGTCCTTCGTATCTACCTCCGCCGTTGGATGTCTCTCGTTTCCCTTTACCTTTCCCCTTCCCAGCCTCTTGATCTCGATGCCCTCCGCTCCCTTTTCTCTAACCTCCCTTCCCCCCTCCTTGTGGTTGGTGATTTTAATTGTCGCCACACCCTTTGGGGGGATTCTGTGGTCACCTCTCGTGGCCGCTCTCTCGACCACCTCCTTAAAGACTTTGACCTTACTATCCTTAATACTGCCGCCCCCACACACTTTGATCTCCGCACCCAGACTTTTTCCTGCCTCGACCTCGCCCTCTGTTCCCCTGACCTACTACTAGATCTCCACTGGTCGGTTCTTGACCACAATCCCTGTAGTGATCATTTCCCAGTTCTTCTTTCTCCTACTTCCTACATCCCTCTTCCCAGACCCCCTCGCTGGTGCTTTGGTAGAGCAGACTGGCGTGTTTTTGCCTCACTATCTGCCCTTCGCCTCTCATCTTCTGATTTTTCCTCCTCTTCTGACTTGTTGATCTACTTTATCACGTCTGTTCTCGCTGCTGCTTTTGTCTCCATCCCCCGGACTTCCCGCCCCTTTGCCTCCAAATGTGTTCCCTGGTGGAATCCTGCCTGCACTACTGCCTTTCGCTTGAAACGGGCGGCCTGGAGTAGTTACCGATGTAAACGGGACACTCCCGGCCAGCTCCCGGCCTTTGTTAACTTTAAACGTGCCTCGGCTAGGTTCCGCCGGACCACTAAATTGGCTCAGTCCAACAGTTGGCGTGCTTATGTGTCTACCTTGACTTCCTCTACCCCCATTGTTTCAGTCTGGCGCCGTATTCATAAATTATCAGGTAAACACCCACCTTCCTATGCTCCTGTACTTCGCCTCCCCCAGGGTGATATTGCTGAACCCCTCCAGGTTGCCACAGAACTGGGCTCATTTTTTAGCAGCGTCAGCAGTGGTTCCCATCTTCCTCCTGAGTTTGCTGCCCTTAAGGCGACACGTGAACACACCCCTATTACCTTCACATTCTCTTCTAATACTTCATATAACACCCCCTTCTCCCCCTCTGAACTTACCTCTGCCTTGAAGTGCTGTCGTAACACCTCTGCGGGCCCTGATGGTGTTCACTATCAGATGCTCCGCCACCTTCCTACTGTCTCCCTGACCTTCTTACTTACCCTTTATAACCGCGTTTGGCTAACCGGGGATTTCCCACCCCAGTGGCGCAATGCACTTATACTCCCTTTTCTTAAGCCTAACAAGTCTGGTACTCTTCCCCAGGATTATAGAACCATTGCTCTGACTAGCTGTGTCTGCAAGTTACTTGAGCGCATGATCAATCTCCGATTGATGTGGTACCTCGAGTCAAAGAACCTTCTCTCCCCCACTCAGTTTGGCTTTCGACGTGCCCGTGGTACAGCGGAACCTCTCGCCCGCTTACAAACATATATTACTTCTGCTTTTGCCCGACGAGAATCTGTCTTAGCTGTTTTCTTTGATCTCGAAAAAGCTTACGACACTACTTGGCGCCATCACATCCTTCACCAGCTGTCCTGTGTCGGTGTCTCTGGCAACATGGGGGTTTTCCTCCATAACTTCCTGCGAAACCGTTCCTTCCGCGTTAGGGTTGCTTCCTCTTGCTCCCCCTCCTTCTGTCAGTACGAGGGTGTGCCCCAGGGCTCGGTCCTGAGTACTACCCTCTTCCTCCTGGCCATTGACGGCATCGTTTCTACCCTCCCGCCTGGTGTCAGGTCCACTCTTTATGTAGACGATTTCGCCATTTATGCCTCGAGCAGCTCCTCCTCCCTTCTCCATCGCCTTCTTCAATCTGCTGTTACTGTCACCTCCTCTTGGGCCACCGACCATGGCTTCCACTTCTCCCCTACAAAGTCTTTCTCTATCTACTTTTCACGGTCCCGTACTGCTTGTCCTCCTCCCCTTCTTCTTTATGGCACCCCTCTTGAATATCGCACATCGGGCAAGTTTCTTGGTCTTATCTTCGACTCTCGCCTTACTTGGCGCCAGCATGTCCTCTCTCTCAAGGATACCGCCTTTCGCCGCCTCCGCCTTCTACAAACCCTCTCCCATGTGTCTTGGGGTTCTGACCGCAAGACTCTGCTTTCGCTGCATACTGTACTGGTCCTTTCTGTCCTTGATTATGGCTGCCATGTTTATTCTTCCGCCTCCCCCTCCGTCCTCAGCCTCCTTGACCCTGTTCATCACCTTGGTCTCCGCCTCGCTCTTGGAGCTTTCCGATCCTCCCCTGTGGAGAGCTTATACACTGAAGCCGGCCTCCCTTCTCTTCCCCGTCGCCGGGCCCTCCTTTCCCTCCGCTGTTATGCCCGTTCCCTTCAATTTCCCTCCTCCGCTTTGCGTATCCCTCCTTCTCTCTCTGCAACCTTTGCCACTCGACCTCGCTTACCTGTTCCCTTCCCCACCCGTATGCGTGCCCTTCTGTCCCATCCTTCTTCCCCCTCCCTTAATCCGCTTCCATTCTCTGTTTCCTCTACTCCCCCCTGGCTCTCCCCTCACCTCTCCTTTTGCTCCTCTGTCTTCCCTATCTCCCCGAAATCTAATACCCCTTCCTATGTCTTACGCTCCCATTTCTCGGCTCATTTTCCTACTCATTCTGGTAGCATACACGTTTATACAGATGGCTCCAAGTCTTCTACTGGCTCGGGCTGTGCTGTCCTGTTTCCTGACACTTATTTCCAATACCGCCTCCCTCTTGAAGCCAGTGTTCTTACTACTGAGCTGTTCGCGATTCTTTTTGCCCTCCGCCGCATCTTCCGCCTCACCACTTCTTCTTATACTATTTTTACCGACTCTCGGTCGTCCCTCTCCCTTTTATCTTCCTTTTCCTCTTCACACCCTCTTGTCCGCGACATCCAGGACTGGTTATTCCGCCTTTCTGTCCGTCACAAAACAGTTCGTTTTTGCTGGGTTCCCAGTCATGTTGGAATCCCTGGTAACGATACTGTTGACTCTCTGGCACATGACGCCCTCACCCTTCCTACCTTCTGCACTTCCTCCCTTCCTGTTTCTGATTACTTCCCAGTTTTTCGGACTTTCCTTTATACCTGCTGGCAATCTTTCTGGTCCACCCTTACCTCTAATAAACTCCACGCTGTCAAGCCCTCTGTTTCCCCTTGGTCCTACCCATCTCATCCTATTAGACGCTGGGAGACTGCCCTGGCCCGCTTACGAATTGGTCACACCAGACTCACCCATTCCTACCTGATGTCCCGTTCCCCTCCCCCCGTCTGCCCATCTTGTGGCGTCCTTTCCTCCCTTCCTCATCTCCTCCTTTCATGTCCCATCTTCGCAACCCCTCGTCTTGCAGCCTTCCCCCACCTTTCCTCCCTGTCCCGTGCCCCTCGTCTTGCTGACATCCTCGCTGAGTCCCCTTCCTTTTCACTCCCTGCCCTTATATCCTTTCTTCGTACCACTAACGTCCTACATCTAATCTAACCCATACCCGATCCTACTCCCCCACCTAGCCCTGCTACCTAACCCTGCTACCCCAATAGTGCCATATGGCCTTTGTTGCCTGGCACATTTCCCCCCCCCACATTACAATTACAATTACAATTGTATCATAGATGTAAAAAACATTTTCAGATGGAAACCTGGTCCATCCTTTCACTTACTTCATGAATGGTTGACATGCTTTGAAAGTGGAGATGTTGAAGTCACCCACGGCACATATATATATATATATATATATATATATATATATATATATATATATATATATATATATATATATATATATATATATATATATATATAAATAATTACTCATAATTGTAATGATAATAACAATAATGGTAATAACACAGCAATAATGATATTAATAATTGTAATAATAATAATAATATAATAGTAATAATAATATAAATAATAATAATAATAATATTAATAATAATAATAATAATAATAATAATAATAATAACTAATAATAATAATGATAATGTTATTAATAATAATAATAATAATAATAATAATAATAATAATAATAATATAATTATGATAATAACAATAATAACTGGTACTACTACTACTACTATAATGATAATAATAATAATGATAATAATAATAGTAATGATAAAAATAATGACAATAATAATGATAATGATAATAATGATAATATCAATTATAACAATAATCATCATAATTGTAATTATAATTAGAAGAAGAAGAAGAAACTAATATCTCTTTTATATTGATAAATTGTAAATATAAGCAGAGGTGAAAATGTTCCAATGATTAAAAGGTGGATGTGTTTATTTATGTGAAAGTGCAGTAACATGTATACAGAGAATTATTCAACTTTGAAGAATAGTGTTCTACATCAACCGTTCACAATATAATTACAATGACACATGTGGTGTGTATACAGACTGCTAAATAAGGAGTAATGATCACGTATGGTTGGCACACATTCGTTGAAGCACCTGGAGACCCAAATGACCTTAGGCTTCAGGGACCGCAGGATCCATTAAGGACAGGAAAACTATAAAGGAGTTTTTGTTTCGTCCTCTGAGCCAGGGAGAAAGGATATGTTTCAGTGGAAGAGTCGGGGAAACAAAACTGCTATTACTGCACATTATTTTTAGGTGTCATCCTTCCCTGTCGCCTTGGTGAGATGTGGTGCCTCATGTCATGGGTTAGTGCTGGAAACGACTCCTCAGGAAGATTTATTGTCTGGGAAAGATTTGTCACCATACTCTGGTCAGTGCCACCGCCAGCCCATGGAAAGACAGCCCCCGCCTGTGGGTCTGAAAGAGACGGCCCGATGGAAAGCAGTGAGCACAGTGCCACTTGAAAACTATACTTGCAGGGATGTAAAAGTACCATCATTCTTATTGCCAAAGCTCTCATAACTTAACCTTACTCAGCTCTCTCTCCCCTGAGCTAAAGGTGGTGTGGGTTTCCTCTCTCTCTCCCTCATATGGAGGAGTGTAGGCGCACGGACTGTCTACATCATGAGGATAGGCCATGAAGCGATCCGCTTGAAGGAAGGTTGCAGGGTCAAGGAGGGAGGATGAGCTACGATTGCCAGTCACTGCACCGTCGAAGTCACAGCTTACCTCTCTCCTCCCTGCCAGAGACCCTTGAAAAATTATAAATTCTAATGCATTAACTGTATAGAGCGTGATCCATTTTTCCTCTACATTTAACTGTTGCAACGATTTTTCAACCATCAATGCTTTGTAATAACAGGAAAATATTGGTTTTGTGAATTGACACAAGAATGACCCCTCCAGTTTTTACAAGTTACTCACTGTTTTTCGCGTGGTTCGCCAGAACTCTTGACGTCCTGAGTCTTATCAGCTCCAGATGAGTCTCATGGCTGCCATCCAATTCTGTTCTGGCTTCCCCAACCGCCATCATGTCCCTCGGATCTCGACCATCTTGTTCCTTCGGATCCGCTCGACCTCGCCGAAGCCTTCGCATCCCAAGCGACAACAGTACACATATCATTGCTACAGGGGAGAAGGGAGGGGACATTGACAGTCTCAAGAAACTTTGAGGCGAGGCTCTCGCCATACCCTTGCTGTGAACTGCCCCAGATTGGCAGTAATTTGGCAAATATATTCTTCATATTAGCTTTAGATCACATCACGCCATGTATGCACGCTGCATGATGCTTTAGGAAAATCTAAATAACAGAAGACATGTTTCTTTTACCCAGAAACAATATGGAGAGTGCAAGAGCTGCCATGATGACGGGAAGTGCCAATGGATGTGACGCTTCAGATGAAGTCACCCATTGACAGTGGTCACCTAGATGACCTGGCCTACACACACACAGGAAGCCGGGCTGTAGGTTTTTACAAGAACCGCCGTGTAGACATGGCTGCCACATGCATTCATCCACATCCTCGCATGCGGTTCCCACCAACTGCCTGCCTGTACCACAGCTGCGACATAAACGTACACGTCACCATGACACACAATAGCACTGCCAGTGCCACGCCCAGCCAAAGAGTGACAGAAGAGAAACAGAGACTGTAAGCTGACACTGAAGAAAATACAGACAGACAGTGAACAAAACCATATTGACCTGCAGTAGGCCTGGTCCCAGGAGAGGTTGCAGGTCAGTGGCGGTACACATCTAAGGTTGACACATGGATCCTCTTGAGGGTGACATCCCTGAACTAGGTAGTCGGCGGTGGTCACCTGTCCCCAG
>JAXIVD010001643.1:0-10000 GCA_036785275.1 Cancer borealis
GTGACATAGATATAGCACTAAAATAATAATTATAATAATAATAACAACAATAACAATAGTAATGATAATAATACCACCATCACCACCACTCCTTGGCACCAACACACACACCCATTACTACCTCCCCTACTGTGTTCTCGGTACTCACCGCTCACCACCACCTGCACCAAGGCCTCCCATCACGCTCACCAAAAGGGCACGGCCGATGGAGTCTTGTAGAAGCAGAAATGAATAATGTTCATTATCACAACTATACCATTAGAATCAGGATAGAATACGTGGCATTTGCTCTGCGAATCATGAGACTAAAAATTGTTTTTCAAATTCTTCTAAATGTATAAACTGTGTAAGACAAAAGCGTACAGATACTGAACATACAGTAAATTCTAAATGTTGTAAAGCTTTTGAAACTGAGATTCTTAGTTTAGCAGCAATTTCTGACAATGGATATTAACCCAGAACTTCTTACTTGTGGTTTTGTAAACATTCAATCTGTTGGAAGCAAAACACTTGAAATTAGAGAATTGCTAAATGAGAATATGTTTGATGTGATGGCTGTGGCTGAAACATGGTTGCACGATTTTGACTATTCTAAGATTAATGAGATGACACGTTCCTTCATGTTCCTCGCCTCGGGAGGGTGGGTCAGGAGGAGGTGTTGGTATTTTTGTGTCAAATGCTTATTCTTATTTAAAGAACATAAGGAGAATAACTATGAGCAGTTTTGAGTATATGGAAGTGAATTTCAAGTGTAATAATCAGTGGGTGTCTTTTGTGGTTGTTTATAGACCTCCATCATCAAATGTTAGTGTATTTTTAGAGGAATTTGTTTTTTTGTTGGATTTGATTGATATGGTTTCCTTACAAGTGTTTATTGTTGGTGATTTTAACATATGGATGGATGTTTTGGATAACCGTGATACCATTAAGTTTTCAGAATTATTAGACTCCTATCAGCTGTTGAATAATGTGTTGACCCCGACTACAACCACAGGTCATATTTTGGATCTAGTTATAGGAGATGTGCCAGTAAATTCAATAACTAATGTTGATGTAGAAGAAAAATGTAATATTTCATCAGTCCATAAGCTCATAACTTTTAACTTACGTCTTCCGAAGGCAAGATTAATTAAGAGAATATTTATTAGAAATAAATCAGAATTTTCTTCTGTAACATTCATTGAAGCAGTAATTCAGAGAATGGATGCTGAACTAAATGTGTTATGTATTCACAATGATTCATTACTAAGATCTGAGTGTGTGGATTGTGTTATAAGTGTTTATAATATTGTGATTAAAAATGAATATGAATATATCAGTGTCCTCAGTTAGAAAAAGTAATAACAGTCAAGGATAAGTCACCATGGTTTAATGACGAGATTTTACAACTGAAAAGAGAAAAGAGACGTAAAGAATGTAAATGGCGGAGGTTAAAGACTACAAGTGCATGGGAGGAATATAAAAGTGTCAAGAATCAATATAATTACCTGATAAGAAGGAAAAGTGAATAATATAAATTGAAAATTAATGAAGCTGGATTGGATGTAGCAAAGTTATACAGGTTTCTGAATGGATTAACTGGAAATGTGAAAAAGAAGGAACTCCCTGATGGTTTCAGTGACTGTGATCTAGCAGAGGCTTTTTTAGTGTTTTTTTTAGAAATAAGATTGGAAATATAATAAGTGGGTTTGCTAATGTGCATTCCTTGGCTGTAGTGACACCTGTTTTTGAATTTAAACTGTCACATTTTAAGACAATAAACAGAGATACTCTTATTCGAGTGATAAATAGATCTAAGAAAACATACTGTGTTGTTGATCCAATGTCAATACCAGAACTGGTTGGAGCAGAAAACTTCACTTGTCTTATAGATATTACATTGATATTGGTAAATGCTAGTATCTCCGCGCACAAATTTCCTAAATCTGAGAAAACGGCAATCGTTAAACCAGTATTGAAAGGTTCACTTGACCGTCAGAGTTTAAACTCATATAGACCAATTTCAAATTTATATTATGTATCTAAATTACTAGAATATGTGATGCTTGAGCAGTTGACTGACTACCTGGAGCAAGCACATGTCTTCCCTGATTGTCAGTCAACGTATAGGCAATTATACTCTACGGAGACTACTGTATGTTCTGTTGTTAATGATGTACTGGAAATAATGGATGAGGGCAAATGTGGGATATTAGTTTTGCTTGATCTCAGTGCTGCCTTTGACACTATTGTCCATGAGATACTTTTATATTATTTAAAATCCATTGGCATAGTTGATGAGGCATTGCAGTATTTAGATAGTTACATCAAGGAGAGGACACACTGTGTAAAAATTGGTAATTCTTTTTCATTAACTGAGCCTATTCTTTTCTGTATCTATACCATTGGTTTATCTGCAGTCTTGGAAAGACATGGTGTAAGATTTAGACTATATGCTGATGACACCCAATTCTATTTTTCTATTTCTGGTATTGAAAGTTCTGTTGAGAGACTGAATAGTGTTTTGCTAAGTGTTAAAGAATGGATGGACTTTAAGCAGTTAAAATTAGATTCAGATAAGACTGAATATATATTAATTGGCAGTAAAGATAGGTTGAGAAATTTTGGTAATATTGATGTGAATGTAAATGGCAATCCAGTTAGTATTGTTGATAAAGTTCGTGACTTAGGTGTCATACTTGATTGTCATTTGTCTCTAAATGCTCAAATTAATAACATTGTAAGGATTGCTGGCTACCACTTAGAGAACATTGCATTTGTTAAAAAAAAAAATTTAAATGAGAGTTCTGTTCAGAAACTTGTGATGAATTGTGTTATTTGTAGAGTCAATTATTGCAATTCAATTTACTGTAAATTGCCCAAGATACAACTGAAAAAAATACAAAATATTTTAAATAAAGCTGCAAGGCTTATTAAGGTTATTTCACGGAGAGATAGGATTACTCCTGTGCTTATTTTCAAAATTTGTGTTTTAACTCATCAAGTACTGCATACTGGTTCACCATCATATTTAAGAAATCTATTGCATGTAATTCAACCAATGGAAGAAAGTATCAATACCCGGAGAGCGGCTGTTGGACTAACACTGTTCGAACCAAGATTTTCATCAACTGCAGGTTTTCGTACTTTCAAGTCTGCCGCTCCAAGATTTTACAACAAGCTTCCTCGTGATATTAAACGGATTGAGGATATGAAGAATTTTAAGAGAAAGTTAAAGACATACTTATTCTCTGAGTGCTACAACCTTGATGACATGACTATTCGTGAATCATATGCCCTTTGATAAAATAATACGTGAACGGTCCTGCAGAGCGCCATTGGCGGAGTGGGACCTGTTAAATAACGACAACAAGTAACAAGTAACAAGCAAGTAAGTAACATCACCTTTCACCAACAAATTAGGCGCCAAACTACACCGTCCAGGAAAATAATGTTGGAACGCAGGAGCTCTTTCGTCTAGCCTTTTTTTTGTTTGTTTTATTCTTAAGCTATTGTACTTATTGGATAGAGAATAAAACAAAAATTCAATTGGAATATATATTATTTAATATATGTATAAATAAGTCATGGTCTGTTAGTCAGTCACAAGGTAAACAAACAGTGAGCAAGACAGTCTTTATAAGGCCTTAGTATATTCCATTGATATTTAATTTTTGTTTTGTATATATGAATCAAATGTGTTTTTGATAATGTTAAATAAGGAGCTAATTTTTTTCTTTATATCAAACAACTAAGCTCTTAGATTTTAACGGTAGAGATTTGACTTTCGTATAAGTTGGAGGTAAATATGTTATTCTACTGCTTTATTATTGTGATCATAATCATTAATAATTCAATTATCATTACTATTATTATTATTGTGATTACTGGTGTTATTCTTCTATTCATCGGCTTCTTCATACGTAGCTAGCAGTAGAATAACATAGAGGAAAATAAATACAAGTGACTGACTGACAGACCATGACTTAATTATACACATATTAAATAATATCTAATCACATTGAATTATTACGTTTTATTCTCTATCCAATAAGTATAATAGATTAAAAAAAAAGGTAGACGAAAGAACTCCCGCGTTCCAACATTATTTTCCTGGACGGTGCAGTTCGGCGCCTAATTTGTTAGTGAAAGGTAATGGTAGAGTTGTGATAGTGAATATTTATTTAATTCCGCTTCTACAAGACTCCATCGGCCGTGCCCTTTTGGTGAGCGTGAGCGGAGGCCTTGGTGCAGGTGGCGGTAAGCGGTGAGTACCGAAAACACAGTAGGGGAGGTAGTAATGGGTGTGTGTGTGTGTGTGTGTTGGTGCCTCGGGGTGGTATTATTATTATTGTTATTATTATTATTATTATTATTATTATTATTATTATTATTATTATTATTATTATTATTATTATTATTATTATTATAGTGCTATATCCATGTAACTGCGAAGGTCACCTGTGTGTTATATGAGGTGCCTTCTGCATATATAACGCACTGATGTATTATTTTTTCCGTTTTAATCACTGGTTACGGAGATATTAATTATGTTCCGGTGGAGAAGTGAAGGGGGCGGAGCCTACAACGTTAGGTTAAATTGGGTTACATTAAGTTAAGTTAGGTTTAGTTAAATCAGATTAGGTTAAAGAAGAATAAGAAAATGAGTAATGCCATAGGAAAGTCATAACCAAACAATATAATAACATGGCGGGGCTCGAAAGTATATGTTAAGATATTTTTGTAATTTTATTTTTGAAAGAAAGTGGTGGGGACAAAACTCTACTACACACTCCCTCGCTGTAGTATGTCATGACTACGTCACCTGTCATTTAAAGAAGAAATGTAGTGCTTTGGCACACAGATCAAATTTCATTTCCCATCCCCATTCTCTACTTTCCTCTTGCAACCCACACATCAATATAACACCAAATAAATTAATGTCAATAAAAGAATATATATATATATATATATATATATATATATATATATATATATATATATATATATATATATATATATATATATATATATATATATATATTCTTTTATTGACATTAATTTATATATAAATATATATATATATATATATATATATATATATATATATATATATATATATATATATATATATATATTCTTTTATTGACATTAATTTATATATATATATATATATATATATATATATATATATATATATATATATATATATTCTTTTATTGACATTAATTTATATATATATATATATATATATATATATATATATATATATATATATATATATATATATATATATTTACATATATATATATATATATATATATATATATATATATATGTAAATATATATATATATATATATATATATATATATATATATATATATATGTAAATAAAAAAAAAAAAAAAAAAAAAAAAAAAAAAAAAAATATATATATATATATATATATATATATATATGTAAATATATATATATATATATATATATATATATATATATATATAGATAGATAGATAGATAGATAGATAGATAGATATAGATAGATAGATAGATGAGTGTGATAAAATTGCTAGGTATATCCAGTGGGTTCCTGTCTCCTCGTAATGATCTCGGATAGTGATGCTGGAAACTAGTAAGCCTTAGTTTTAGGATCGAACACTGTTCGTCGGACAAACACTGTTACAATTATCATACTGCGTAGCAGGATGACGTCATAAACGTAGAATCGAGGCGAATAACAACAAACAGTGTTACCAGGTCAGTTTTCCTAGATTCAACATTTATGACGTCATCCTACTACGCATTATGATATAATAACAGTGTTTGTCCGACGAACAGTGTTCAGTCGTGTGGACGCACCTTTACTGATGCCAACAACAATAACATAAGTATAAGGGAGGTGGGGGACGAGTGATTCCATTACATACAAAGACCGTGGTGAATACAGTCTTCTTTTGATCTTTATTGTGTCAGCTGTACAAAGAGACACATCTATCTGGCCTGAGACGCTGCCTGGTGTGCGGCGGAGCAACATTCTGAATAAGCGAGTCGCCATTTACTTATAGAGGAAGGCTGTAGGCCGAGATGGCGTGTGCCTAACGTATAAAAGGAAAACTATGTAAGATATCGAAGCGGGCAACAATAGGAACAGTCAGCAGCAACAACAACACTAATCACCACTACTACTAGTCTACTCTACACAAATATCAACGAACACAATAATTATGAGTTCAAGTTTCTCAATGACTAGACGTGGGTGTCTTCGTGAAGACTTTATCTTTCTTATCAAAGCTTCTTTCTTTAGTGGGGTTAGTTTCTCCAAAATTTGTCCTCTACTTTTTTCTAGTTAAGGTGTTTTAGCTTCGCTCTAAACATGTCATTCATAGTAAGTATGATGAATAACATCTGTATAACATATCTTAGCCATGGCAATTATCGTCTTGACGTCTTCTTTGACGAGGACACAATATTATTTATTTACTATTTACATAAACAACAGTTCGTCCAGAAACGTCCATCGAAAGAGTGTTGTTCCTCCTTGCAATACGTAATGTAACTAATTTTAATGTCTTTCATCTACACATAACTAATAACTTATTCCTTTCCTCCTCATTATGATGGGGAGACAGATCTTTTTCATTTCGTTAAGTGTACAGCCCTTGAGCCAATCGATACACTGTGGTGGCGGGCATCTGTAACATCATAGTGTTGGTCCTTTTACAAGTGGCGGAGAAGTGTTTGGTGTTCTCACGGACGCCCCTATGCTCGTCTATCGGATTTTGGCCTATTGGACTACTTCGATCACTTCCTATCTGTTCCGATCTTTTTCCCAGGCCTGGAAAATAGGCGACGAATCGATAAGAACACTCGGGACACTTGAGGATCAGAGCCTTGATCCCTGTGGAAGATACAGTAGGTCGGAACACAAAGCTGTGATGCCTTGGAATTGGAGCCGCAACCACATTTTATTTATTTTTATGGTTGGAGGCTGAGTTACGATATAGCAGAACAAAATTACCTATTTTCCTTAGTGATATATTTTCTAATGATTACTTCTACGCTACGCCGATGTACATTTTTTTTATTTTTTATTTCCTTCTTTCTATGTCTCTCAGAAAACCTGACTATCGCTTCAATTATTAGTGTTTTTCAATCATTTTAAGTCAATAGTGCTAAAATGTACAAACTTTTTTCCCCTTTCTGTTGTAAAAGTAAATGTAGCTATGTTGGTTAAGCTGAAATAATCTGATGTTCTCACGATTTTCCATTTCAAAGAGCCGAGCATTGGATGAAAGGTGGTGGGCGTTCACTCTGGTCTTCAAACTTTATTTTTTGTGATATAAAAGCTTCGACTTCGCCTCCATCGAGATATATTTACTTGTTATAACTTCGCAGAGCTTAATTGTCTTTACAGTTTTTTTTGGGGGGTAGCGGGGGCATTGCAGTTCAAGACGTCAATGAATTACTACACCTTAGGATGTCCTCCAACTATAAATTCTTATTCTATTAATTAATCCTGACCTACTTGACTTTATTAGAGATTTGTCATTGATTTCGTAAGCTCATGACTATACCATCACATTTTCAATTATCATTTTCTTCAAACCATAAGAGAATAATTTTTTCACTTCCATACGAGGAATAATTTTTTTTATTATCATTATTATTATAATTTATTTCTTACAAGAGCATCTGGCTATTAGCAACTTTTTTTCTACAGCTTACGTTTAGTTTAGTCTGTTCATCCCAGCGGTTTATATTTCATAGAGATCAATGGTTTATCCTGACCTGAGCCACACAACAGCCATGAGCTTACCTACGCCAGCTTGTGCACCAAACATTGATACGCTATTGATATATACCTTCACAACTCCCTTCCCTTCCCTTACATTGCTTTTGCAGCTTTTCATAATTCAAAAAAACTTTCTATCATTAATAATCACAAATTTCAAGTCTATCAAAAAAAATGTATATATTGATTACTGAATGGGGTACAGTAAGGATAAGCATATTAGGCTTTAATGCTAGATCATAATACCACTGCACGTTACCTTCTCTATAATACCTATTCTCATAACGTAACATCAACATAAACAAAACATGTCGATAAATAAGTAAAGTGAAAGAGAAAGGAATCAAAAGAGAAATAAAAATGTGTCTGAGGGTGTCTTCCAACACCGTGGGAACACTAGCTTTTGTTTACATCATGGCGGCGCGCTGCTCGGGAGACGCTGACTCCACGTAAACTCGTATAAATTACTGGGAAAAAAGGAAAAAGATGCCTTCCCTCTCGCTTCATATTATACGAGAAAATACAATATAAAACAACACCAAGAAATTTCGAAAGGATACGTCCAACAATAAAGAAATTCCTCTAAAAATGGAATATAATGAAGAAGAAGACAAAATGACGAAGATATCTGTAATTATAGTGACTGTGATGATGGTGGTGACGGTGTGGTGATAATATGATGTAGGGGAAAATAACAAGAAGATGATGGCTTATTGTGGTGGTGAAAGAGGAGGAGAAAGAGGAGTAAGAGGAGGAGAAGGAACAAAAGCAGGAGGAGCAAAATTTAATAGCAAGTTCCGGTGTAGATGATGAAACAATTTAGGCTTCATGAACCCGCCCACTGCCCACCAACCACTCACACCCGACCCTCCTTCTTCCTCCCCCTCCACGGCCAACACACGATGCACCCACCGCCCTTGATACTACCATCTGAAACTATATACTTTAACCCACTATACAACACCAATACAACAGCTCTGCCTGCCTCCTCTCTAACGCTAAATTATATCACATGGGTAGATTGACACGGGCACTGATCAGCTTGTTGACATTCTCCGTTTTCTTTCAAACACTTTTTTTTCACACGAAGATTTTGTTACATAAGAAAGAAGAACAATAATATATATACTTCCCTATGTGTACGGGTAATATTTTAATTAGTTTTGTAAGCAGATAGGTTGGGTATCAATTGTTCGATGATTCAGTGGTTGAAAGAAGAACAAAAACTGACCACACAAGAAGCTCATTCTTAGCAACAATACGTAAAAAGGCGAAGAGTATGAGACGACCTGATTGTGGTTTGTGTTAATGGACCCGTCTCTGCCCAACAAAGACCAACCCGTTCATTATTATCATTGGATTAAATAACAATAACAGCAACATTAGAAGAGGAGTCATTTTCTTTATTTTCTCACAGCTTCCTTTATCCATGATCAGTTACACACACACACACGCACACACACACACACACACAGACACACACACACACACACACACACACACACACACACACACACACACACACACACACACACACACACACACACACACACACACACACACACACACACACACACACACACACACACACACACACACACACACACACACACACACAGACACACACACACACACACTCTGCAGCTGCTCAGTAACAATGAACAATAAGGCGAGCACAGAAGCACACACACACACACACACACACACACACACACACACACACACACACACACACACACACACACACACACACACACACACACACACATACACACACATACACACACACACACACACACACACACACACACACACACACACACACACACACACACACACACACAGAGCAACATACATTTCACTAAGAACTGTCCAATTTCTTACCAAACCAAATAAGTCACTTCCTTTGCTACAGTCATTCTCATCTAATATAACAGTGGATAGAATTAAACTCATTTCTAGCTCCCCCTCGACTTGGCACATCATATAAATTAACTCTTTCATCTTAATTTTCTTTTATGAACACTTCCACGCCCATTGCCACCGTCTGGTATCTTAATTCGCATTCCAAAATTTCAGAAGAATGCTAAACGCCACTTCCCCCCCTTCGTCGCTACTTCCGGGCGACGAGAAAATTCACCAGGAATCTTAAATAGTATCATGTCATTCCTTTTTTTTTTTTTAAGATGTTGCCAGCCACTCCTTGGTGTCTTCCTTATTAAACTCGC
>JAXIVD010001643.1:15000-42500 GCA_036785275.1 Cancer borealis
AGAGGATCGTATTGCTGGCATCATGGTGAACCCTATCGCATATATGGACGGGGATCAGGTGGGTTGTGGGTGAAAAAGTTTTGGTGAGGGAATGCTGGCTATGGGACACTTTATTAAACACACAGCGTGCCATTACAGGAAAAGCCGCATTCCAATACGGTCACGCCATTTGTGTGTGTTTGAAAGTAATATTGATATTCGAAAGCGTTAATACACTATACTGACGAAGTAATGGATTAAAATTTTATTTCGGTGAAACCGTAAGTTTGTGGCTTGTTAGTTTTTTTTTTTTTTTTTTCGTCCGTAACGTCCACTGTTTTTAAATGTTTGTTTGACATTATTTACTTTGTGTATGTGCATGCCAAGAGTTCTATTATGATCATTGAAGTTAGAATTTAAGCTACGTAAACTCGTATCCTTATCTAAAATGTCAAATGTAGTTTTGAACACAAGGATGTTCTTTGATCGTACAGTCCCTGCCAGCAGTCCATTACAGTTGTCAATATTTCTGTTGAAACAATCAATTTGTACAAGCATCTAGTGTTCATCACCATCACTGTGCTGTACTATATTAGTTAATGCGAAAAGAAGTGCCGGACATCAGAGGTCATATGGCAACTGTGGTGTAGTTACTTGCGTTGTCCTCTCGTTCCTCTATCATTGCATTACAAGGTCGTCTGTATTTACTTGTTCCAGTCCCTGAATGGTGTTAGATTTTTTTTTTTTTTTTTTTTTTTTTTTTTTAAATGTAACGTACAACATAGCTCATAGCACGCCGTATTTCCTCTTCTCGATGTAATAAGAATCAAGTGCGGCCCAGTGGTAATGGTTAGCACGCTCGGCAGTCGGCTCACAACCGAGATTTTCGGGGTTCGAATCCTAAGCGGGTGAAGTAAAAAAAAAAATGGGTTTGTCTTCTTAAATGCTGTAATCCCTGCTCACCTAGCAGTAAAATAGGCACGGAAGTAAGTCGAGGGTTTGTGACCTTGCAATCACGGCAGAATCGAAAGGCTGGAAACCCCATCTTCCTGTGTATATTTACCTAGTAGACAGTAGTATACAGGACCTGTGAGCTACACTCGTGTGGTCCTCTCTTCCTATCTATATTTATCCAGTTTTTCCTTCAGTTGATGTAAATTCTTTGCCATTATCATTTCTTCCTTCAGTCCATTCCAAGTATCTACTTTTTTGGGGGAAAACTGTACTATTTTGTATCGTTCAAGCAATTTTTTTTTATAATTTCTTCTTGTATCCCCACATATTTCTAGCCTCTCCTTTTATTCTCAATATTAGGTATTTTCTATCTATTTCCTCCAGGTTGTTCATCAACTTAAATATTGTGAATAAGTCACCTTTTTCTCTTCTTTCTTTTAGTGTTGTTAGATGAATTTCTTTTAATCTTTCCTCATATGTTTGGTCTTCCAATTCTGGCACCATCTTACTTCCAATTCTTCGTATTTATTCTAATTTAAACACGTGTTTGTTCTTGTGCGGGGACCATATTACTTATGCATATTCCAGTTTTAGTCTAATCATTGTAGTTATAATTTCTCTCGTCATATCTTTATCTAGAAAGTGAAAAGCCATCAGTATATTCCTTAGCATCATGAAAATGTCGCCAAATATTTTATCTATGTTTCTCTGGTGATAAGTTATCCTGTATTACCACTTCGAAATTTTTTTTCTTTTGCTATTGAAATAATATTTTCCCCTAACTGATACGTCCATGAGGGTCTTATTGCATTTTTTTTTTTTTCCATTTCCAATACATGGCATTATTTTGCACAAAATTCCATTTCCCATGTCTTGTTCCATTCATATATCTTGTTTATACCATTCTGTAGCTCCTCACAATCCTTGTGGTTTCTTATATTTCTTAGTAATTTTGCATTATCTGCAAACAGATTTATGTAACTGCTTACTCCTTCTGTCATGTCATTTGCATATACTAAAAACATTATTGATGCCAAAAGTGATCTCTATGGTATTCCACTCTTCACTTCTCTCCATTCTGATTTTCATCCTTTATTACTGTTCTCATTTCCCTTCCTTTCAGGTAGTCTTCTATCCAGTTCTTTATTGTTCCTTTCAATCCTCTAATGTGTTCCAACTTCCATAGTAATCTCCTGTGCGGAACCTTATCAAATGCCTTTTTAAAGTCTAAATGTATGCAATTCACAGATCCATCTCTTTCTTGTGTTATATCTATTACTCTTGAATAAAAACTTAATAAGTTGGTGACACACGATCTTCCTGTTCTAAATCCAAATTGTCTATCTGATATTATTCCTTCACTTTCTAAGTATTCAGTCCATTGTTTCTTGATAACCTTCTCACATATCTTGCACACTATGCTGGTCAATGACACTGGTCTATAATTAAGTGGTTCTTCTTTGTTTTCATTCTTGTAAATAGGCATTATATCAGCTCTTTTCCATTCTTTGGGGACTTTTCTATTTGATAGAACACTCGATTATATCATGAATTGGTTCAGCCGTTTTTTGTCTACACTCCAAAATGTATCCTGATACCCCATCTGGTCCTATTCCTTTTCTTTCATCCAATTCCTTCATCATTTCTTCAATATCTTCTCTACTTATCCTGATTTCCCACATCTCCTTGTGGCTCCTTGTCCTTGTGGCTTTTTAGAGTCAGATTCAGTTGTAAATACTTTCTGAAAATTCTTATTTAGAACCAGAAAACTTTCTGAAAATTCTTATTTAGAACCACTCATTTTTTGGGGGTCCTCATATACTTCCTTATTTTCCTTCAATTTAGTTATGTTTTCTTTGTTTTATTAATTCATTTCTTGTTTATATTCTTCTTTCCTTTCCTGGATCAGTTTTATTTTCATTCTCCTCCATGGTTCATCTCGTCTATTTTTAGCTCTTTCACACTTTCCATTAAACAATTTTTTCTTTTTTTTTTACCTTTTTCTTTTTTGTAAGATGGAACGTATTCCTTTACTTCTTGTTCGTATATCAACAGAAAGAGATCATGTTTCTCTTGTAAATCCTTTAATTCCTTAATTTTCGTCCAGTCAGTTTCATTGAAAAACCTCTTCATTGCATTTTTTTTCTCATTAAAAGGGTAAAGGCCAAAGGCAAGAAAAACTAGGTAAAAGAAAAAACCCGCTTGTCGCCAGATCCTTCAAGAGGACAGTAAGAAAAACAAAGGGGAGGTGGTGGTGGTCCAATTCAGCATGCGAGATGTTTTGACACTCCTCTTTTGAAAGAGTTTAAGTCATAGGCAGGTGGAAAAACAGACAAAGGAAGAGAGTTTCAGAGTCTACCAGTATAAGGGATGAAAGAGTGGAGATACTGGTTAACTCTTGCATTAGGAAGATGGACAGAATAGGGATGAGAAGTAGAAAGTCTTGTGCAGCGAGATCGTGGGAGGAGGGGAGCCATGTAGTTAGCAAGTTCAGAAGAGCAGTCAGCATGAAAATAGCGGTAGAAAAGAGATAAAGATACAACATTGCGTCGGTGACTTGAAGAATCAAAACAGTCAGTTAGAGGAGAGTTGATGAGACAAAAAGCTTTAGATTTCACAGCCGTTGTGGCCAGTTACTCCATCGTTGCTAAGGACTGGGAGTCATCACATGGATGTGCGTTTTTTTTTATTTTTTATATATATATATATATATATATATATATATATATATATATATATATATATATATATATATATATATATATATATATATATATATATACGGGTATACCCATTACCAAGCCATGCTGGCTTAGGGCATCTTGGTGTGAGAACACATTTAGCTTCTTTCTCACAGTGAATCTGCCTAGTTTTGGTTGCATCTATTTAATTTAGCTCCACTGATTTTTGGAAGTTACAAGCCCCTTCACCATTCCAACGTAATGTTCCTTGAAGAGGCTAAATGTATTAGCTATTTTTAAACATGATAAATAAATGAAATTATTTAGTTTAAATCTTTCTGTTAGTGTTATTCCATAAAACCTTAACTTTGCCATTTTGGTCAAATGGCGCCAAACTATTATCACTTATTGGGCTGTACAGAAAATATGGTGTGGAAGTGTTACCCCAAATTCTTTGAAGACACTCATCATATGGAACAAGAAAATGCCTGGTTTGGCTGTAAACGAGACATGTACAGGAACACCGTGTGATGGTGTTTGAGAATTAAAAGGGAAGTGGTTGATTTTGATTGCCCATATAAGGTAAAATTTGCATGTCTAAAAGAATTGGAGGAGGTTCATGAATTTAAATATCTTGGTTTGACAGTTAGATCCTGTGTATTGCATGGAAGATGAGAGCAGATAAAGAGATGTAAAAGAGAGGAAAGTAGTTTTATTCCTGGAGCTTATAATGAAAGAAAGAACGGTAAGTATGGAAAAGAAAAACTTACTGATTGATGGTATAATTGTACCAACTATCACTTATGTTAGTGAGACTTGGGTGTGGAATGAAAGTTAAAAATCAAGGATACAAACTATAGAAATAAGTTACCTGAGAAAAGCCTATAGAAAAGAGAATGGATGGTGAAAGTAATGCAGGTCTGTATATCAAATAAAGCATGTGTAGTAGAGGTAAAGGAATGGAATATGCAGTGTCTGAGAGGGTCAAACGCAGCAGTATAAGATGGCATGGCCACATAGAAAGAATGCCAGGGAGTTCAATTATAAAGAGGGTACATGAGTAAGGTAGAAGCAATGGGTGGAAAAAAATAACTCCAAGTGAAATGGGATGACAGAGTGCTAGAATATGTGCGAGAAAGGAGATTGTGAGGATTAGAGCATGCAAAGAAGGAATGTAAGGACATACATAAATGGAAACTTTTCTGCCGTGGCCATTCCTGAGACAAGTTCTTAGGAAGAGGTATCAAATAGATAGATCCATTCATCCCTAACTCAGCTCAGCGCCAAATCTTCACTTGGTCTCAGCTAGATGTACAATATTTGGCTTCATGATATTGTTGCCAAGTTCCAGTTTCTTAGTTAATATTACGTCATCAATTTATATATGACCACATCTTGAACCTTCTTGATACCTTTCTCTCCCAGCATTATCACTTTATCATTTTGAAAGGCTTCATACATACTTATTTGCATGTGTTGGCCTTGTTCACTTAATGGCAGCTAGTCAGGTTGCATGGTCTCTAGCAGCTTCCCTGTACAGGTCTAGGTCTCTTGAAATCCTTCTGAACCACTTAAGATTTATTGGGTCTTTCTCTAAAAAAAACTTTATCAATTAGGTTCAGATCTGTAATTCACTTCACCCAATTACTCTCTGCCCTTCTCTTAACATTCCTAACCCACCTCAATCTACCTCTTCTCACCATCAGACTAATCTAATCCTATCCCTCTTCTCAACTCTGTTCTTTTAAAAGTAGAAATAACATTGCTTTTTCCCACATGCTTGTGGTGGCAGATTATGCGCATGGTGCTGAGTGCTGTACCCTATTTCCTACTATGCATGGTGTTCTGGGTGTTCGTCCGCCTGGCATGGAGGTGTTTCACTTACCCAATGGAGCAACGGAAGATCATTCGTAAAGAAAAGCAAGAGGAGGAGAAGAAGAAAAAAAAATGATTGGCCCTGTGGTGAAGCACAATTGGTGAAGAAATTGCTATCTTAGGAAATAAATAAGGTTAATATGTAATAATACTAATAGTAATGATAATAGATCAACTACGGTAACTTATGTAAATGCAAGTAAAATTCACTACATACTTATTTTTCTTCTGTTAAAACACATAAAACCAATTAGTATAGTACAAAATTAGCAATAACATTTCTCTTTCTCAGGATAAACTTAAATCCTGCTAATCATGTAACTTATTGCTTATTCAGAATTACACTGGTAAGTGTAATTCTGTGTAATTTGTGTGTTCATTGTGTTATGATGAGGCTGCCTGCACTGTGGCGCTACACTGCCTGTATACGAGGGGACTGTGGTCTCAACTTGTCTCATCCTGTACTGAAAATATGTGGGAAAGGCAGTGTGTCTCTGGCTTCTCTTGAAAAACAAAGGGCCATTATTGTTATTAAGTCGGCTAAGCTGACTTACAATAGTAGTTAGGAACAAAATTAATCTTTGTTTGTTGATTTGGATTTTGAATTGTATGAAGTTTCTCTCCACTTACAAGTTGTGACATCACTGGTGTGTAGGCACTTGTGTATTTTAACACTGCATTTCTGTAACAAATTGAATTGTCAGTTTAGGAGTGAAACTGTAATAAACAACATTTATAGTTTTCTAATTTTCTTTTCCAAAGATAAATTAATAAATAAATAAATATCTATATCTATATCTATATCTATCTATCTATCTATATCTATATCTATATCTATATCTATATATATATATATATATATATATATATATATATATATATATATATATATATATATATAGTGTTTACCGTGCTTGGCTTACAACCAAGATGTCATGGGTTCAAATCCTAGGTTAGGTGAAGACAAAAGGGACTTGTCTTCTTAAATGCTGTACCCACTGTTCATCTAACAGAAAATTAGTAATGAGTACGGGATGTAAGCCTTGCAATCCCAACAGGAGTGAAAGACTAGGAAGCCTGCCTTCCTGTATGCATGGGTGTGTGTGTGTGTATGAGTCTTATGTTTCCTTTAAGAGACATGGACCTCATGGGTCTGTGGTGCAGTGGTCGGCTTGTGACCTAAAGGTTGTGGGTTCAATCCTGGCTCACAGCAGCTTGATTTGGCGAGAGAGGAGCACACGTTAACCCAAGCAAAACTATATGATCTATAGTTACCTAATTTGAGGAGATTATTTGATAACCTTTTTAATCCTGTGACAGACCAGAAATAGTCTATGCCACATTCTAAGGGGAAAACAGGTGAAGGTATATGAAAATAAAAATAAATATATATAATATATATATATATATATATATATATATATATATATATATATATATATATATATATATATATATATATATACACACACACTAAAACCTTGATAATTCAAACCCGTATTATTGAAATTTGGATAATTCTACCTGTTTCAAGCTGGTTCAAATTTTTCAACAAATTTCCATAACTGGAATCCACTTCATCAGCCAGCCTTCACATCGCCTCTGACACTGAAGACATTACCTCACAAATGCCCAGTGATACCAGATTTGCCTAAAGATGAGCTCAGTGATGCTTGAGTGGTGAGTACTCAGTGCACAGTACCAATGAAAAAACCTCTGATAGCCGAGTGTGGCACGGGAGATGGAGTTTGCTCTCTCACCAGCCTCGTGCTATTTGATAACATTAAGTTTCATTTCAAGACACAGGCTTCTTCTTGCACGCTTTGCCTTCACCTCTGAATGTTTAGAAGCCATCATTGTACTATACACTGGTAATATAAATCACAAAAAATAGATTTCATGATCACAACATACCTGTAACACAGTGCCAAGCTCAAGTGTGGTGCAGGGAAGACTGGGCGGTTGAGGTGTGCGAGTTTGTTACTGAGGCATGAGGAGACTGCAATCATAAACAAAGAACAAAGCCCTATAGAAATGTGATGCACTTCAGCCACTCTGAATGTCGATTGTATATGCGAGTACACGGTGATTAGAAATTCAAAATAGGGGAGTAAAACAGATGGATCGCATACGCTAAGTAACGTAAATTGATGCATTGTATAAAGCAGGAGTAATGCACATGTATAGCAGCACATGATGCCTCTGGATGACTAAGAGTATTAGCCGACATATTTGTCTTATTGCGTAGTAGAACATACATAATATTTCAGCTGTAATATTTCTTCCCACTGTGAGGATAGGAGAAAAAGGGGAGGGGAGATTAAATCCTCCCAGAACCTTAAAGATGCCTTGTCTTGGCTACCCATCCTCAAGGGAGATATAAGTGGGGTGTATAAATATAGATTGATTATCATTTCGCATACATCAACTACTATCACCACTATTAAAATACCTGCTCTACAGGCTAATCAGGTGGACAATTAAAGGACTACAATGTCTTGAGTGAATTCAGACCAACATAAAAGTACTCTTCATAATCATCCCGTAGAGCAGAAATTTTTGTTACAGTAGGAATACCTGATGCAATTGATATGTTTTATCTATACGAATAATGAATTGATATTATATACTCATTATATTTATTGGCTTCCTTGTACATATTAACTTCTTATTTTTTACATCCAGCTCTTTCCCTCACATGCAATGAGATATCTAAGGGATGAAGGAATCCAATGCATTCTTTATAAAATAATATGAGTTATCCTATAGTTAATACGTAACTAAGAGTAAAAAAGTAACTAGTGTGTCATTGTTTTCAATTGAAGGAAACTAAGATCATCGATAATACTGCTAACTGGTGTTTCCTTCCCTTGTTCAAATAAATTCTCTTTTTACTAAATGGTTGCATGTTTGTATTATGAAAAAAATACAAAAATATCTAATACATACTATTTTCAAGTTATCAGATCATATGAAATTAGTTCTGCATATTGACCATTACTTGCATTCACTAAACCTGACCCTCCCTGAGTATGGTACTCTGTTCATGATATTCTAATGTATAAACAAACTACACAATACATTTAAACGGTACAACAAAGGCTTAAACTAACGTTGGTCATGTATTGAGCATGTATTCTAAAACATTCTCTCTCTCTCTCTCTCATTTACTTACTAGGGGGAACATATTTGTGTTTTTTACCACCATAGCGAGCAATGAAGCCATCTATCTTGAACTTTCTCTTGCAGCCTTCATAGTTCATGTAACGGATCTTGCCAAACACACTGCGTTCCGCCCAACCTTGATCATGGATCCCACAGATGGACCACATGCAGCCTTTCAAAGGAAAATAACAAATTATTTCTTTATGGTTATGACAGGTAATACAAATTGATTCAATAAGTAATGTATGGTGTAAAGAAGAAGAAAAAAGATTAAATAAATAAAACAATGGTCCCTAGCCACATATCAATCTAGGCAAAGTTTTTAAATTACTGAAAATTACAATGAGAAGTTAAGACACCACCTCCCCTTTCATGCAAAAAGATCAACAACACTGTAAAATTTGACAGATTTTTATGTTTATATAGATTCAAACAACAGAAGTTGAATGGAATTGATGAAAAATTGTAAGATTAAACGAGTACTTACCAAGTATGAAGTTTGATCGTAATTTCACGAACATTTAACGACGTCACAGTGGTGCACAATGAGACGCTCCCCTACCATTCCACCATCAGTCCGTTTAGAGAGTAGGTTTTAGGAAGCAGCCACCAACTACCGCTGAGAGCCCATGCCCCAAAGTGAGCTCCGTGAATAGATAGGGCAGGGAGGGAGGGCATTGTGCACCACTGTGACGTCGTTAAATGTTCGTGAAATTACAATCAAACTTCATACTTGGTAAGTACTCGTTTAATCTTACAATTTCACGTCACAATATTTAACTGACGTCACAGCGGTACCCAATGAGAGCTTTAGAGAGGTTCCTAAAACCTACCAAATCACACAAATTTCAAAAAAAGGGTCAGTATGGAGCCGTGAAAAAAGAAAATCCATAGGAACAAAGTAAAGCACAACACTAATTCAGAAGATAGAAAACATTAACAATTATCAAAAAAATAGTGAAACACAGTCCCACAGGAACATGGAAAGAAAAATCACCCATCACCCATACCAAAAATGGGGTCAAAGAACCCTCACATTAAACCCTGAGCAGAGGAAAAGGCCAAACATTATATGACAAAATTGCCCTCGCAAACTGTCCATGCTGAGCGATGGGCTTCCGGTAGTGTTGCGTAAAGGTCGACTCCCTGGCCCAACCAATGGTGGAGACACTCGTGGATAACAGCAAAACCAGGGCCGCCTTGCTGGACCCATCACATCTCTCACCCAACAACGCAAAGTATCACGAGAGGCCAACTGTACTGGAGGTCGTGTCGTCAAGAAAAACCCCGTAAGCGCTCCTCGGAAGGTTGCTGTCCTATCAACATAATGCTCAATGGTGTGCAAAATGCATAAGCAGTTGTCATACGGGTAAGTCTCAAAGACCACCCTTGACAGAAGGACCCCAGGACGGGAAGTTTTCAGCAGATCGCCAATCCCAAAAACAACCCGAGTCTCAGAGACAAACAAATTTCTTGTGTCCAGCAAATGCAAGGTCTGACCACGTTGGCCAGACAACAAGAACATAAGAACGACCAATTTTATGGATAACTGAGGAAAGGACAAATCCTCCATGGGACCCAGACTGCAGATATTAATCCAGAACTAGCTGAGGATCCCAAGTCATGAAACGGGAAACTAAAGGATGTTGTCCCGCAGTACGTCCATCAAAAGTAGCAACTGCAGAGATGCCAGACTGGATAGTGTTCATAGAGCTGTACCCACGGCCTGTCCCCCGTTTAAATTCTGACAAAAGATAGTCCAGAAGGACATACACAGGTGGTAAAAACGGATCCACTTCCCTGCCGAGGCAAAATGACAGCCAATTGTTGATACGCGGCCCATATTGAGCCTTAGTGCTAGATCTCCAGGACCGAAGGATAAACAGGGCAACCTCTGTTGAAAGGCCTCGACGTATGAACGCTGCCCGGAGAGCACCATCGCTGTCAAGACCAACCCCCGAGCCCGAGGGTGTGCAAGAGTTAGCTGTTGCGGAAAAAGCAGAGGACAGCGTGGAGGCAAGACTGGATCGGCTGCCAATATTTGAAGGGCCACCGGAAACTACACCTGAGTTGGCCACAGTGGGAGAATCATCAGCGCCGTCGCCCCGTAGTCCTGCAGTTTCCGGAGAGCCCTGGATATCACACTGAAAAGTGGAAAGCATATAAACTCTTCCACCCCAATCCAAGGTAAAGGCATTAATGGACATAGCAGATGGGTCTGGCCTCCAAGAAACATAGTCAGGTAACTGAGCATTTATCTGTGTAGCAAAAAGATTGATATCAGGAGTATAAAAACGCTGACAAACCATCCTGAAAATACACGGCTGTAACATCCTCTCACCATCCATCATACTGACTCTAGACTCTGTGTCTGCTGTCACATTGTATAAACCCTGTACATGCTGTGCCAACAAAATAATATCCCTAGGAGCAGCCCACTCAAAAAACTGTTCTGTAAAAGCATGAAGTGTAGGTCGTGTGCTACCACAACGATCAATCCATGCAAACGCAGTGGTGTTGTCAGAGCGAAGCCTAATATGAGCCATTCTTATCCCGACAAAGTGACTGCAAGCCCAACAGAATGGCCCTTAACTCCAAAGAGTTTAAAAGATCCAGCTCCTTGTGGGCCCAGTGACCTCCAGTTGTAAAGTCCCCTATCGAAGCACCCCAGCTAGTCAGGCAGGCATCTGTAAACAGCTAACATGTTGGAGAAGAAGAGCAGGGCGACCTCTCCTGAAAAACTACATTAGTCACTCACCAAGTGACTAATTCCCGGGCATGAGCATCTCAAACAACGCAGGAATTATAATTGTCATAGGACCGAGAGAGATCCCTGATACGAATAATCTCCAGGTACCTGTGACGGAGAGGAGCTAACTCTACAGCAGGGCCAGAAGCCACCGCTAAACCAATAAAAGAGGACAAGTCTTGTAAGGTAATATCTCTGTTGAGGAGAAGCAAACATTTTTCCCTGATGCGCTCCCTCCTACAGGAGGGCAAAGTCAAGGAAACAGAGTCAAGAACCATATTAAGGAATGTAACCCTCTGGGTAGGCTCCAGGACCGACTTCCGCACATTGATGGTGAGACTCAGAGAATGAAAGAAGTGCAAGGCATAGACCACCTGGGCCCGCGAGGCCTCTACCGATGAAGCAATAAAAAGACAGTCATCTAAATAACAAACCACAACCATTCCAAGGGACTGAAGGTGGGAGAGGACAGGTTTCAGTAACTTTGTAAAGGTGCGAGGACCAGAAGATAACCCCTGAGGGAGACAAGTAAATCTAAAAGTGCAGCCCTTCCACCAAAACTGAAGCCACTTCCTATCCTCAGGCCTAACATAAACTGAATAATAGACGTCCTTGAAATCAACTGTAACAAAAAAAGAGTTAGGGAGGATTAAAGGAATCACATCCTTCAGAGTGTCCATCTTAAAAAAAAAAAGAATATAAGGCACATGAACATTAAGGTCCATCAAGTTTAGAATAACCCTCGCCAGGCCGAACCGGCTTTATGATGGGAAACAAAACCGTGATCTTCAGATAAACAAAGCTCCACTATTGACTGTTTGAGGAACTGATATAAGGCATCGTTCAGGGTCTGATCATCCGCCCGAGACAGGGCGAGAGGACGTGGAGGCACAGTCTGAAAAGGTATGGACACAAATTCTAGAAATTTTCCCTTCACCACATCATGAATCCAAGGATCCTGCATGAGATCCCCACAGTAGGTTAGCAGAGAAAATCTTACACCCTCTAAAGTTATCAGGTGTATTAACTAAAGGAGGAAACCCGGAACTCACTGGAGAGGTTACTGCAGCTTTGGCTCATGCATCCCCTCTCCTGGGGAGGCTGCTGGCCTAAAAAAGGCCGGGACTGGAAGTAGCACTTGCCAAGGTACTAATATGGCAAGAAAGCAACAGCTGCTTCCATTCCCAGGTCAGGTCACTTTGGGAATCACTTTTGAGTGTATCTAACACATCACTTTCCCTCACTAGCACAAGTTATTTAGGTGTTATTAGTGTTACACCCGTCTCATTATGAAGGTCACCTAGGCGTTAAAAGGTGTGTTTTGCACATATAACACACTCATCTATTGCTTTTCTGTCACAATGACTTCGTTCATCAGATGTAAATTGTTACTTACTTGTTACTTGTTGTCGTTATATAACAGGTCCCACTCAGCCGATGGCGCTCTGCAGGACCGTTCACATATGATTTTATCAAAGAGCATATGAATCACGAACAGTCATGTCATCAAGGTTGTAGCACTCAGAGAATAAGTATCTCTTTATTGTGTTAACAACTGACCACGGAGGCCAACCTAACCCTCACTGTTAGGTTAAATTAGATAAAAAGGGAAGTTGGAAAGTCTGAATCAAGCAACACAAGAACAATGTCGGGCTTGGCGGGTGTAACACTGTAAATTTACTATTATTTTCATGTTTATATTTGTTATTTGTATAACGTTCAAGTTTTAGTCATTGTGCAGGATGGTAGAACACATCTCAGTGACAGGCTAAGTGACAGCAAAGATGGTCTGGATGGAAGCATGGCACTCCTCAAAGTTGCAGAGTGCCATCGTAATGGTGCAGCAGTGTCACCGTAATAGTGCAGCAGTAATGGACACAGATATACAAGTTACTAACACCCTCTCCAGGCACGGGAGAGCGCTCAGCCTAACACGTGAAGGCGGAGAAGTGCAAGCTGGAGGAGGGAGTGTGGAAATATCTACCAAAGACCGACTCCTCTTAGCAGACTTATCTAAGTCGTCGTCCTCCAAGCTCCCACGCTTCTTGCTACTCGAGGACGAAGAAGAGGGACGCCTCACACCTGGGTGGCGACGTTAAACTGCGCAACCAGAGACAGAGAGGGTCAGATAAACACCATATGTTGTCTCCTAGGGCGGTAGGAACCAACCCACAGCTCCAAACTGCATGGTAAATAATACATATGGCAGTAAATGCATCCGTAGATCCAGATATATTTCACCCACAGTCAACTTAGGACTGTATAGGAGAAAGCTTCCCAGCCAAACTTCAATCAAGGAGAAGCGAAGTCAGATAAACATCATATGTTGTCTCCTAGGGCGGTAGGAACCAACCCACAGCTCCAAACTGCATAGTAAATAATACATATGACAATAAATGCATCCATAGATCCAGATATATTTCACCCACAGTCAACTTAGGACTGTATAGGAGAAAGCTTCCCAGGCAAACTTCAACCAGGGAGAAGCGAAGTAGCTGACGTGTTGTTGACTGTGGGGAGGTAGAACCTGAACTGATGGTGGAATGGTGGGGGAGCGTCTCATTGGGTACCGCTGTGACGTCAGTTAAATATTGTGACGTGAAATTTTAATTATCCCTGTCAACAAATATTATAAAACTTTCTATGATGGACTGACTGACCTACATAACCGCTGGGATCCCGACCATCTAAACTAAAACGATCATTTAGGTAGATTGCAGTCTCCAAAGCTGTTTCTGGAGAAGATGTCCATTCAAGGATCTTTTTGGCCCAATACATGCGCAGGAAGCCATGCATCTTACCCTCCTTCACCAACTGGATCTGAGAAGGATTCATAAACAAGACATGGAAGGCTGGAAAGTACAGATAACTTTACATAAATTACTTCTGAATGGATAATTTTGCATGTTGAATATATTTACAGTAAATATGAAAAATCACATTAACTATTGTAAAGAGTTTAGTTGCCAAATACAGAGTAAAGATAGTGTAGAGAACAAAAGATGCAAGAACTCAATCAATCAATCAATCAATCAATGGAGGCATACACTGAGGGGCGCCTTGCCCCGCCCACCCTTCGATGTCAACCCAGGGTATCACCAGCATCAAGCCCACTTTTTATACCAAGTAACTCCCTACAGGAAGCATCAACTTGCCCCACCCATGAACTATGTGGGAATGTGCATGTCTTTCTACCCGAATTCTTACACTTATACATTGGTGATAGTACATTGGTACTTTCAAAATATAAATGGCAAACTTGCACTAAGTAAAAACTTCACCATTTTTATTTTTGTAGATATAGAACATAAGCACACATACATTCATTGCTTTTGTTTATAATAATTTGTAATTTTATCACTTCAATAGTTGATATTTTAGCATGAGCAAGAATAACTTCCTTCACCAAGATTTCCCTGACAAATCACTGTCGATAGGATGCACGACATCAAAGGAGCTGCAGTGAGCAAAGGAAATGTTCCCTTTGTAATACCAGCTTAAGCTGCCAATAGATGACACAGGTTGATCCAGGTAAACATGGTATCTATCTTCAAATTAAGTGATATTGATAATCTGATTAGCCAGTTTAGTTTACATACTAAGGCACACATGGATTGAAATAGAGACAAGGACAAACACTAACCTGAGCTGAGTTCCACAAATCATCATGAGTTTGGCCCTCCACCAAGGTTTCAAGGGAGTACAGGTAGGGTCGAGGGTCCTTCCTAAGGACCACCAAAAATTTTTATTTTTTCATAAAAAGTGTAAATAGAAAAGAATTTTATCCATTTATATTTAGTTAGTTACCTTTCATTAGTTTTCTTCCTTTTTCTCTTTAGATACCAACACATACTTGTTAGAAGGAGTTAGTTTTATCTATCCATTCTGATGACTGTTCCTTGAAGCTTGAACGTGATAGTGATGGCACTGAGTCCCAACTTCAACATTTCAACCTTATGCACTCCAGTCCACCCTTCACCCATCTCTAAATTGTTTTAGCATTTTATATCTTAACTTTAAATGGCAGATAACTCATTTACACAGCACGCACTCTTGACTGCTGTGCCCTATTCCATGTCCAAGTTTTTGATATATGTCAATGTTGGCAGAATACTGTTCTTTAATCCTCTCTTTATTTCCATGGATACATTTCTTCCTCTCATTATCCTTGAAAGTGATCTTATGACATACCTACCTTTCACACCTTTATTTCTCTTTCAATCTCTAGATGTTTGCAAAGCATACATCCATCTCACTGCATTAACTTCCAACACACCCTTCCTCAATTTCTCATCCACAGCTATGTAATCAATCATACTCTTCTAATCACCCTTCTCATGATTATCTGCACTATTCCTTGCTAGATGTACCAAACTTTCACATAAACTTTAATAATATTAAGTTCACAGCACATATCTTCAACTACTTTGGTTATAAATCTTTGATTTTTATTCCATGATAGGTCTGCTCTTTACTTATCGTCAGTGCTCCTTTATCCTACAATGTCCTGAAATTAATAAAACCATTTCTTTACAATGCAACATACATTTACTTTTCAAACCATCAGTGTAAGGACAGAAAAGTGAACCCACCTGTGATCATTAAGGGTGGTGAGGGCCCACTTGTAGGCTCCATCAAGGCGGTCATAATTGTCCTGATAGTAACAATAGTTGTCTGACAGTTCTCGCCGTATTACAGTCTCTTCCACATACCCATCCACACTATCCTTCAACTGCTTCTTATATCTCTTTACTTCCAGCACACACCTCTGGGCTGATATTTGACCTGGCAGGGAGGTAGTAAGAGTGACACACAGGAATGAGACACAAATATCATATGCATTATCTGCTTGCAATTAATGAGTGTGGGGATCTACCAAAATGCAGCCAGGGTGAAAGGTTACTGAGAGCATTGACATTGGGGTCATTCCGCTGGGTGGCATATTTCCTGAGGCGTTTGAGGCAGAATTCATTGAGGGTGTCAAGGCCAGCGTGGGTACCAGGTACTGCCCACTCAACAGGCTTCACTGTCCTATCTACCTCCAAGCTTTTATCAGCTGCCTCCCAGTCTACATCCTAAAATAAAAACAAATTCATTATTCATTGACACATCAACTTAATTAAAACAGTCGAGTATTCTCTTTCTGGCCAGGAAAGTCAGATTCCACTTAGGCTATGCAATGCTATTTTGGTCATCTCACCATATAGGAAAATTTGAAGCTGTCCAGTGTAGGGTTATAACATGACCCTTTTATTTGCCTAACAAAAATGAAGCTGCTAATGTAAAACAATGATGTATGTAAAGCATTATTTCAACACTGAATATACTATAAGTTCAATACATTTCTTGTCTTTCACTCATTCCGTTAACCCTGTCAATACTCACCTCATTCTTTTCTTTGCTCTCATGAGGATGCTTGATGACAGGGGGAAACTCAGTGAGGAAATCAGGAAGTTTGTCATGGATCTTTTTTCGAATAGTTCTCGCAGAATATTCTTGTTTATCAGAGACTTTCTTGCACGGTACTATGTTGTGGGCATCAACCTGATCAAGACATAGGAAGGTTAGTCTTCACATTTCTGAATTATATCATGTACTTTTCCCCTCATAGGAGTTACACAAGCTTTTCATTTTTGCTTCTAGATGTACTTTTACAGAAATTTCAGTTTTGAGTACTTAAATCATATGACAATGTATACATAGTCAATAAAAAGAAGCCTAGTTATGGTGTTGGTCTATTGGCTAATATCACTCAACTAGTGCTAGTCCACCAAAGATTCATTAATTGATTCTCTCTCTCTCTCTCTCTAATTTTAAAACTTTTGGAATACAGATGGGACCATAAATACATTACCTGACACATAGGTATGTCTTGCGGAATAACTTTTTTGACCTCTTTCAGCCACTGACGAGGCATACGTAGTGGTGAAAAGTCTGTCACAAGACCCCCAATATTGTGGCTCTTGATGAACTTTGGCAGGACTGTCCCAGGTTCCCCCAGCAGGAGGTGAAAAGAGATGCCCAACTCATGACAATCACTCTGTACCTCCTCCAGCCCTGTGTAGAGAGACATATTTCATGCATATAAACACCAGTAACAACACCTTAATATTGTAATATAATAATAATAATGATAATAATAGTCACAGGTCTGAAATATCAAGTATCCAATGTCATGTTAAATAGTGTCATCTTACCAATCGATATGCCTTACAACCTCAAAACTCATGTTGCCATCAGAGGTCAGAGGAAGCACTCTCAACATAAACAAAAGAAAGTAAGAGCATACTGGAGCAAGAAAAGGAAATAAATCTTCACTCTAATCTCTACCTGAACTAAAATGAAATAACAAGAAAATAGGGAATTATGGCTTGGAACATTATTGTATTCCATAACTATTGAACAATGCTCTCATATTTTATAAATGCTTCTTAACCGATACCACAAAGCAAAGAAACTCGGTGAAGGATATAAGCTGGCTCATTCAGATTTGGGAAGCAGTATTCTTTGTTGCACATGTACAGTATACATACTTAAATTTCAAAAACATTAAAATAGTACTGGGTGAAAATTACACAAAGCATATTAGAAAGAGATCTTCTTGCCCTAAAATTATGAAGAACAGTAATGCTTTGAACAAAGTTTGCTGTTATTAAGTCACTTTCATACACTGAACCCCTCAAAATATTGTTCAATTTAGGCCAATTGTTTCCACTATACTGAGCATAGAAACTTTACCTCTAAATTGAGATTCTCACTAAATTAGTTACCATTTAATTGAGCTTGTACTATATAACATATCAGTATCTGTGACGCCTTATTCCCTGCAATGTGGGTGTCCATGGTAGAGAAATCACTACATTATACAGTAAACCCATAAGATGATGTAAATATTTAATTGATTTATTAGTCAAAAAGCCACTTGTATACAAGTAATTCAAATATGTACAATATCAGGAAGCAAAATACTAATTTTGTTTGTGTTTGCAGACATAGTTACTCACCTTTCAGCATGAATTGATATTGGCGAATAGTAGCATCCAAGAACTTTGGCACAAGGCAGAACACCACATGAAGGGATACTTCATACTTGAGGGCCAGCCGCTGAGCAAAAAGCATTGCCCAGTTGTCTACAAAGAAGAAATAAATTAATATTATAAGTTGAATTCCTATGTATAATTTGAAAATGATGTACATTACATTCATAAGTTTCATTATTCAATGCCTAAATATGTAAATAATTTTCTATAGGTCAACAAACTCTTTACAAATGTTTTTTTTCTAACTTTATCCATGAAATTTCTACGTCTGCCAGAAAAATCATGATTCCCAACCTTCTCACTTAACTCTTAGACTAAATATAATGCTTTATTGATTCATATAAGATTACAAAAAATTCAATGTATTGGTTCTCTAGCATGGACACAAAAAATTCAATGTATTGGTTCTCTAGCATGGACACAAAAACAAATAACACACATGTGAACTGAGAAAGTAATATATTACTACAAACTCTACACAAGAAAATTTGAAAATGGAGTACATGACACATTCCTGCACATTAGAGCCACTGTACCACCGTATTCCGTGCAGGTGTATAAAAGGGACAGTGTGAGGGGTCTGGGAAGATCCTCCTCTGTATTCTCTCCTACTAAGACTGGCACGGGGGAGGAGGGGGGGCGAGAAAATAAAATCTCCCTGAATGCCTTGTCTTGACTAACCACTTACAATGGGGATATAAGCCAGGTATATGTATGTATGTATGTATGTATATATATATATATATATATATATATATATATATATATATATATATATATATATATATATATATATATATATATATACACATATAGTAGTAGTAGTAGTAGTAGTAGTAGTATCATCACCATCATAATTACTATTGTCATTATCATTATAATAAGTTAGTAATTCTAATTGGGATTAGTGCTGAAAGCAAATCCAAGCTTGAATGATCTTCAGAACATTAGTTACATCTTTCAATGGACGCAATATTTCTTATAGGTAATTAATTTCATAGCCACAGAATACATTTACTTAATACTACAAGTGTCTGCTTTATGATGTTTGACTAGAACATTTTAAATAAACATGATAAGTTGAATTTATTCTTTGTAAAAAAAATTTCACTCACCCTGCACTCTCTGGTCTCGACTCATCCAGTACGCAATGCCATCACAATCTGGTACCTCATCAACTTTGCTGAGCATCTCCACACGCTTTTTGTTGAATTTGAAGTCCAAAATGCCTTCTGCTTCCTATATATAAAATAGAGGAAGACATTTTTGAGTCAAACAACTTACATGGTAATGAAATGCACAAATATGATGTGTACACCAATCACATTTTTCAGTTAATATTGAATTCTTGCAAATGTAATGCTATTTCATAATTTCTGACAGTTCTTGTTGTCCAAATGAAAGGCCTTGTGCTGTATGTGGCTCTCTATTTGCATTTGTGACATGCAGAAAGTTAAATAATGTTAATTGTATTATGAAGCTTTTCTCAAGCATGGAAGAGAAAAATAAACACTATAGGACATCACAAAACATACTACCAACACTGACAAAATTATGTGATAGATTATGCAATAAAATTTAATTCAAAGTTCCTGCGCCTATTATCCAAATAATGAGTTGGCGTAGAGGTGCCTTTGTTGTCAAAAGAATAGATGATAGAAACAATTAAATTATATACTCTAAGGAAGATTTTGGCTGATCTAACAAGAGAGTGGAATGGTATATGAAGTAAAACACACCAACTTTAAATGTTTTGATCGCCTGGAAAAAATGTGAATTAATGTGATGACAAGGGAAATATAGGCCTACTAGAATGCAAGTATGTATAAGCCATATATGGCGATACGGAAAAATCTTAGGTGAGAAACCTAACTTTTTTTAAAAGCTTATATAATTGGACCGGATCCCCCAAAAACATAATCCTAGGCTTAACTAAATTGACCCCCCCGGACCTCCCAACCTAACCTAGTTTCAAAAACGCTTTACCAGGTAAATAATAACGAGCACCGCCTGAAACCTTCACAGATGTGTTGAGTACACTATGTATAGTATGTAGAACTTCATATTTATATTGATATCGTCCTAGCAGTAGTTATGCAGATTAACCAAATTATATCATACAATCGATTGAGTACTTCGAAGGACCTAAGACAAATCTTAAATCATGGCAGCAGACCACACCCATAAGTTTCAGATAAGGCACACCTTACAAAGTGCTCGCTTATAGATACTGCACATGCCTAAATTTTGGGTAATAAAATATGAAAAACTTATATGACCGAACCTAACATAACCAAACCATACCTAATCAAACCTAACCTAATCGAACATAACCTAATCTAACCATAACCTAACGAATGCTGTATCCTCATAGTGCTCGCTTATAGATACGGCACGTGCCTAACTTTTGGATAAAAAGCTTATATAACCAAACCAAACCGTACCTAACATAACTTGAAAGATGCTTTACCAGGTAAATAATATGGCACAGGCCGTAGGAATAGCGGATGACAACGCGGTACGACTGTCGTACCTCTAAACACTTCGTTCAGATAAATCTTACCGAACAATTCAAATTTTTGAATGGCAGTGCACAGAATAAATGTCATAGATTAAGATATGCACGATGATGTGCACATAATTTATTGTATACGTAATGACAACTTGAACAATAATTCCCAACTAAGTAGTACGTACGAATGTAAAACTTACATTTTTTCTCTTGTTCTGTAGTCTGCAGTGAATGTCTAAACTCTTTGAGTCAGGCTTGTGTTTCTTCGCTTTAGGCTCTCCGTCAGACATGCTTCTAACAATATGTCTTGTCGTGGTTGAAATACCGATACCAGTACGCAAACAAATCAAATTAACCCGCCGAATTAAGTGCCTTGACAATGCGGGCAAGTGACGCGGGTATTGCATAAGTTTAGACTTGGACTTGGGTTGCCGGTCACCCAGTGTAGTACTTCACACTGGTAGGATCGCGGGTATAGTGTTTGTAACAGCACACTTTCATATCTCGCCAGGCTACCAGCTGCCAAAATAATCTAATATTTATCCCTCCCACCCTTCATCCCTATCCATACGGGTAGCCTACCTCTGCTAGTTTTGGTGTTTTGATGGTGGTGAACTCACCTGGTCAATTCACCTGGTAGGGCCTTACCACTCTGTGTCCAGCCAAACTGGACAAGGGGGGGCAGGCCCAAAAGACCAAGACATACTCCAGTCAGGCTACACGGGCAGTATTACTACAAGATGATAATGAATGACTGGTTGAGTTTATCTTCCAATAAAACAAAAAATTGACAAGAAAATATCAAAGGGTAGAAAAGAACTGGATACAGGATAGGGCAGAGTGGGTGGATGGAATTGAGAAGAATGGGATCAAAAGGAGAACAAATCATTACCCAAGACGGACTGTAATCTGGACTTAAACACAGGGAGGCTGGGAGCATCAACAATATTATGGGGTAGTGAGTTCCACCTCTGAATGACGCGACAAGAGAAAAAACGTCTACGAGCTTCCAACTGACAATGCTGCATTTGGATCTTAAATCTATGGCCTCTAGTACCAACAACTGGACACATAGTGAAAATATCAGTTGGAGAAATGATACTTAATTCATGGAAAATACGATAACAAAATATAAGGTCTTGTCTCAACAACCTGCCCTTCACAGAGAACAAGCCTAACGTGGTCAGCCTCTCAGAGTATGGAAGGTCAGACAGTCCAGTAATCTGTTTTGTCCACCTGCGTTGTATAGATTCCAGGAGATTGTTCTGGCCTAGATACCCAAGATTCCAGACTGGAGATGCAAAGTCCAGGAGTGGTCGAACATCAGATATGAAGACAGAAGACATGAAGTTGGCCGAGCGGTTAACAGTAGATTTCAAGAAATTTGTGGCAATACCCCCAGCCTTAGAAGCTGCACCTCTTATATGTTAATGAAATTTCAATTTGTTGTCAATTATTACTCCAAGATCTTTATGTGAACAATTCGGGTTTATTGGGCTACCGTTGAGTGTGTAGAGAGGAGTTTGGAGATAGTCTGCATGGACATGGCGCTGTCTGGCAAAGCGGAGATGGACACACTTGCCTGTGGAAAACCTCAATCCCCAAGAAGTAGCAGTAGATGCCAATAAGTCTATACTGTTCTGCATTCCTGGCAGAGATTGAGGACAGTCAGGTGATGGAGCTGATGAATGAAGGTATAATTCGAGATCATCGGCAAACATTTTATAATTACACTGAATCTGTGAGCAGGTATGGTTTATGAAAATCAGGAATAACAAGGGACCCAGAACTGAGCCTTGAGGGACGCCACTTAAAACTGACTTAGATGAACTTAAATGCTCGTTTATTGTGACTTTCATTGATCGACCCAAAAGAAAACTTGTGATCCACTGCAAGAGGTTGCCCGAAATTCCAATCGCCACCAGCTTGTCAATAAGAGTCTGGTGATGTACACGGTCAAAGGCCTTAACAAAATCAAATAGGATTAGATCAACCACTAGTCCTTGATCGTACCAATAAGTTATATAGTCATATGTTAGTAGTAGCTGGTCAGTAACAGAGCGGTTGGGCCTAAAGCCAAATTGCGACTCATCAAAGAGCAGGTGGTCTTCGATTAAACCAAATAAAGACTTACAGATAATACGTTCCATCGTTTTGCAAGGAATGGGATTGAGACTGATAGGTCTATAGTTCAGAGGATCACCACGAGATCCTTTCTTATATATTGGGCAGATGTGGGACAGCTTCCAAGACTGGGGTAAGGAGCCTGATACCATGGACTTGTTGTAAATGATAACTAAAGGATACGCTAGCTCTGTTGCACATTCTTTTAAGAGACGAGGATGTATATTGTCAGTTCCCATGGCGTTGTCAACATCGAGAGATTTTAGGCGGAACTCTACATCTTTGGGGTGAAACTGCACAGATGAAAGGCTACCATGACACATCTGATGGGGGAAAGGGTTTAAAGATGGCTCTACAACAAACACAGAGGCAAACGCTTCAACAAATACATTGGCCATAGTGATAGGGTCGTAAGGTGGTGGTAGTTCCTAACCATCCACTCCTCCGCTCCTACAAACACTTACTCAAATCACTCCTTACCACTTAATACCTAAACCTGTTATAAGCACAATTTTAACATTACTTACTTGCTATATTAGAAGTAGGACCCTCAATACTTGTCTGCCTGTCCGTATGTTTGCCTTCCTCTCACTCTCAATATTCCGGCCAAACTCACAGCGTCTCGCCTAAACAGGCTCTCCAGAGGCCCTGGAACAAGAATAGTTCCCCTCTCTCCTCCTCTGCTATAGTGTGGATTTCTTCAGCCTCTACTACTCTTAGTCAGCTGCCCCTTCCTGTCTGCTGCAGCCTCTGTGTCATGTGCTCAGTGATTCACGCAGAAGAAAGACAAGTTTGCATGCCAGGTAGCAGTGGTGGGAGTCCGGTTGTGGTGTGTGTGTGTGTTGTGTGTGTGTGTGTGTGTGTGTGTGTGTGTGTGTTGTGTGTGTGTGTGTGTGTGTGTGTGTGTGTGTGTGTGTGTGTGTGTGTGTGTGTGTGTGTGTGTGTGTGTGTGTGTTGTATGCTACTACTACTACTACTACTACTACTACTTTTTTTACTACTACTTCCGATACCTCCACCCCATGTTTATTTATGAAACATACTAGAGCTCCACTAATTGGAGGTCAGTAGCCCCAACTCTGGTCGCTACTGACTGTGGCATCCAACCATATTACTACTACTTATCTGCTACTACTACTATTACCTACTACCACTACCACCACCACTACCTACTACTACTACACTCAGTGAGGGCAATTACCCCCTCTTTTGGATGCCTGGTGTACATCGGCCGGACGTACTCATCATTCACGTTTCGCACGGTGAGGGGGGGCAACTACCACCTCTTTTGAATGCCTGGTGTACGTCGGCCGGACATACTCATCATTCATAGTTCGCTCGGCGAGGGGGGGCAACTACCACCTCTTTTGAATGCCTGGTGTACGTCGGCCGGACATACTCATCATTCATAGTTCGCACGGTGAGGGGGGGGCAACTACCACCTCTTTTGAATGCCTGGTGTACGACGGCCGGACATACTCATCATTCATAGTTCGCACGGTGAGGGGGGGGCAACTACCCCCTCTTTTGAATGCCTGGTGTACGTCGGCCGGACATACTCATCATTCATAGTTCGCACGGTGAGGAGGGGCAACTACCCCCTCTTTTGAATGCCTGGTGTACGTCGGCCGGACATACTCATCATTCATAGTTCGCACGGTGAGGGGGGGCAACTACCCCCTCTTTTGGATGCCTGGTGTACGTCGGCCGGACATACTCATCATTCATAGTTCGCACGGTGAGGGGGGGCAACTACCCCCTCTTTTGAATGCCTGGTGTATGTCGGCCGGACATACTCATCATTCATAGTTCGCACGGTGAGGGGGGGGCAACTACCCCCTCTTTTGGATGCCTGGTGTACGTCGGCCGGACATACTCATCATTCATAGTTCGCACGGTGAGAGGGGGGCAACTACCCCCTCTTTTGGATGCCTGGTGTATGTCGGCCGGACATACTCATCATTCATAGTTCGCTCGGTGAGGGGGGGGCAACTACCACCTCTTTTGGATGCCTGGTGTATGTCGGCTGAACATACTCATCATTCATAGTTCGCACGGTGAGGGGGGGGCAACTACCCCCTCTTTTGGATGCCTGGTGTATGTCGGCCGGACATACTCATCATTCATAGTTCGCACGGTGAGGGGGGGGCAACTACCCCCTCTTTTGGATGCCTGGTGTACGTCGGCCGGACATACTCATCATTTACGTTTCGCACGGTGAGGGGCGACAACTACCCCCTCTTTTGGATGCCTGGTGTACGTTGGCCGGACATACTCATCATTCACATTTCGCTTGGTGAGGGGGGGCAACTACCACCTCTTTTGGATGCCTGGTGTACGTCGGCCGGACATACTCATCATTCATAGTTCGCACGGTGAGAGGGGGCAACTACCACCTCTTTTGGATGCCTGGTGTACGTCGGCCGGACATACTCATCATTCACGTTTCGCTCGGTGAGGGGGGGCAACTACCCCCTCTTTTGGATGCCTGGTGTACGTCGGCCGGACATACTCATCATTCACGTTTCGCTCGGTGAGGGGGGGCAACTACCCCCTCTTTTGGATGCCTGGTGTACGTCGGCCGGACATACTCATCATTCACGTTTCGCTCGGTGAGGGGGGGCAACTACCCCCTCTTTTGGATGCCTGGTGTACGTCGGCCGGACATACTCATCATTCATAGTTCGCACGGTGAGGGGGGGGCAACTACCCCCTCTTTTGGATGCCTGGTGTACGTCGGCCGGACATACTCATCATTCATAGTTCGCTCGGTGAGGGGGGGGCAACTACCCCCTCTTTTGAATGCCTGGTGTACGTCGGCCGGACATACTCATCATTCATAGTTCGCACGGTGAGGGGGGGGCAACTACCCCCTCTTTTGAATGCCTGGTGTACGTCGGCCGGACATACTCATCATTCATAGTTCGCACGGTGAGGGGGGGGCAACTACCACCTCTTTTGGATGCCTGGTGTACGTCGGCCGGACATACTCATCATTCATAGTTCGCACGGTGAGGGGGGGGCAACTACCCCCTCTTTTGGATGCCTGGTGTACGTCGGCCGGACATACTCATCATTCATAGTTCGCACGGTGAGGGGGGGGCAACTACCTCCTCTTTTGGATGCCTGGTGTACGTCGGCCGGACATACTCATCATTCATAGTTCGCACGGTGAGGGGGGGGGCAACTACCTCCTCTTTTGGATGCCTGGTGTACGTCGGCCAGACATATTTATTATTCATAGTTCGCACGGTGAGGGGGGGCAACTACCTCCTCTTTTGAATGCCTGGTGTACGTCGGCCGGACATACTCATCATTTACGTTCTCTCCCATCCACACACTCACACACCATCCCACCCACATACACACACATACAACCCCGCCCACACACACATACCCCACCACACACACATACCCCACCACACACACCCACTCACACACATACATACCCCCCCACACACACCCACTCACATATACCCCCCCACACACATACCCACCCACCTATACCATCCTCCCCCTCCCCCCCACACACACACACTCACAAACCCTATTCTCTTGCTGAAGGAGGACAACAGCCTGCATTACATTATCGTCCGCCTCTAGTCCTCCCTCCGTCTGATGGATGACCTGCATCACATTGCCATCCTTTCTCGCACTAGGAGTGACAGATACCTTTACCTTTACCTGGTAGGAGACGTGCACCCCGTCCTCGTCCACTCCTGTAATGGAGAACTCGCTTACCTGTGAGACTGAGATTTGTCCTGTGATGAGAGGTGTTGGTGCTGGAGGCAGATCCCGTCCAGCATCCTTGGCTCCCTTCAGATCTCCCTCAGCTGGTATTCGGTGGACTTGATGAAGGCGACCACGTGTTTCCAATCAAAACAATTCACGATTTTGTTTTGTTTTGATTATCGAAACATTGTGTCTATTAAGGTTTGGTCGTGTTTGCCTGGATCTTTGAAGTCAGCTTAATCTATGGGTGAGTGAGGTGGAAAATGAAATCTAATGTTTATAAATGTAAAGTATTGCATATCGAAAACAATAACCAATACACAAAATTTACAATTAATAGCTGACTTTCGGGCAACTATTAATAATGACCTTAAACCAAGCAAATATTGTCATCGAAAGAACTTTTTAGTACAAATCTGAAAAAAGTTATCCTTTGTATAGACACGCTTTCACACTTCGCCGAGGGGTTAGGTACGATTGGTCTAACGACCATTGGTCCAATACCAATTGGTCCAATGCGATTTGGTATAAAACCACCTCGCCCAAAAATACGATTGGTCTAAAGAGAAGATTGGTCTAATACCACTTGGTCCAATGCGAATTGGTCTATTATGGATTTCAAGGACCGTGATGCATCGGTTTTCGCAAATATCTCTCAGACGAATCAATTGATCGGAATGGTACCTTAC
>JAXIVD010001643.1:50000-62500 GCA_036785275.1 Cancer borealis
GTGTCTGTGGTGTGACAGCAGGAGAAAGTCTTGCTTCTGCTTCACTTCCTCAAGAGCGACAGCTGTTTGATGGAGCAGTTGACTTTGGCGGCGGTGTTGCTGGGTTTGTGTTCTTGTTAGATGATGGTGGTGGTGATGGTGGTAATGTATGTGATGATATTGTCAGTAGTGGTAGTGGTGATGGTGATTTCAAACCAAGGGGCTTCTTTTTTTTCTCCTTCTTCTTATTTTGCTTTTCTTTGTTTATTTATTCATTTATTTGTTTCTATTTTTTCTATTTTCTATTAATTATCTTTTTTTCCTGTTTTTTTTCTTGTTTAAGGTATTGTGGCAATAACATTTATGAACCTACATAAAAGAGGGAAAGCATAACGAGAAGTCTGGTGAGAAAGAGAACGGTCTGGAGCCATGTGCTTGTGTATTTACCTAGTTCTAGTATAGTGTGTGTGTGTGTGTGTGTGTGTGTGTGTGTGTGTGTGTGTGTGTGTGTGTGTGTGTGTGTGTGTGTGTGTGTGTGTGTGTTTAGACAAGTAAACCAAACCAGCTAGTTCTTTCAAGTTTCCTCGGTACGCACTAAAGTCGAGTGTGTATCATGTTACCACTGAGAACCACCACATGCTACAAACCGCGAGTCTAAGATTGGCGTCCTGTCCTCACCTTCGTAAATGATGATACTTTACAACAATTATAAGGCAGAGGAAGTACCTATAGTGATCTGCAGCAAGTAAGCATGCAGGCGTTTCACTGTTTCGCTGATCAAGGCAACTCGTCCTCCGATACATGTGTACTTATCCAGCCTGTCTCTCTGTTGGTCTGGTTTTGCACTCTACAGCATCATTCTTCGTCCACATCTCTTTCATTTGCCCATCTTTTTTCTCTCTCTCTCTCTCTCTCTCTCTCTCTCTCTCTCTCTCTCTCTCTCTCTCTCTCTCTCTCTCCCTTGCACCAGCTTCTGTAAGACACGCCCGAGGCTGGACTTGTGGGGGTGAGGGGAGGTGGAGAGGGGCGTGTGGTCGGTCTCGCTCTGTTACACTCCGGCAAATGGCTGGAGAGAGTCACGCTCTGGGCTGGCAGGGACGTCTCCAGAGAAAGTCCCGCAGAAATAAAAGGGGATGGGGGTCGGAGGCGGATTTAGCTTGCGTGACAACGGAAACATTATCAACCTATCGCGTCGACCGACCGACAGAGGAGTATTATTGCATTAAAAGGAAGATTGGCGTGGCAAAGTATAGTTGAGTTGCGTACACCAGCTGTGATGGAGTACTAATAATGGAGGTTGTTTGACTGATTTCATTAATGTATCAATTTGCTTTATTTTTTATCTATGTATGTATATATTGCCATTTCTTATGGGAAGAGAGGGAGAGCAGAAATAAATAACTGAAGGAGGAAGGAAGTAGGAGTTTCCAAGCCGGTGGAGCGTCAAGCCTGTCGTGTTATCGGGGACGGGTATTCCAGGTGCACTAGGCAGACAGGTGCTCGGAGTTATTAGAGTTGTTTGGTGGATGGGTAAATACTGCGGTCGACTAGTTCTAATGGATGGACTCGTTAGCCCGGCGTTTCGGACGATAGAGAACACAGAAGAATGTAATAGTTAATGTTGTATTAGTTTGTGGTGGGATAATTGTACACTTAATGATATGCTGAATGCTGATAATCATTTCCTGCATATTTTCCAGTCATTGGTCATGAATTTAATGGTGTTTGGAAGAGGATGCATTCACACGTAGAAATTATCACTTTTTTCTTGTTTGCTGGGTAAATTGAGCGGTTAATTTTTGTTCTGCTTCCTTTAGCATATTCAACCTAATAATAACAATTTAATGCTCTTTACATATCCTTGTTCAGACTATAGAAAAGTGAGGAAATTAACGATAACGAGAGGTTGTAGTATATGTGCAGTAAGCTCAATTACTTGAAGGTGGAACATAGCAAAGCAAACCTGTGTGGAGCAATGTGGTGTGGCGTGGCGTGAGACAATGTGGCGTGGCGTGGCTAGACGTGGCGTGTGCTGAAGAAAGGTTTAGTAATCGTAAATAAGCAGAACGTTGTTGTTAGGACGGCGGTGAGGACTGTGTTGCTACCGAGATGGGTGGCTGGGATTGCAACAAAAGGAGGGTATAACAACGAACCAGACTTGTTCAGATGGGTGGCCAGTGTTGTTGTGGTGGTTGTCGTTGTTAAACTGCAATACTACTTATTCACCGATTATAACATGATAATGATAATAATAGTAATAATAATAATAATAATAATAATAATAATAATAATAATAATAATAATGATAATGATAATGATAATGATAATAACCATAAAAAGGTTGATTGATTAATAGATAGATAAACCTGCTCGCACACATACATCATGTCTTACGAAAATCGAAAGCGTGGAATGCGGAACAAAAGTGCCAAAGTAAAGGCAGATTACATTACCACACCGAGGCTCTAATGAATATGATCTCCACCTCATCAATCCCTTCCCCTCTTCCTGTCTAAACCCAGATAATTATGGTTCACAATGGCTATTTTTGGGGGGAGGGTGCATTATTAGGCGACACAATGGCGGTAAGGTAAGGATGTGCGAGTTTTGTCAGACCGATGTTTCCAGGTTTTGCCGCGCTGAACCACGCGAGAGGGAGGATGCAGGGATGTTTGTGCAGCTATTATTACTGTTGAAATCATCATTGTTATCATTATTATTAGTCGTAGTTGCAGCAGTAGTAGTAGAGTAGAAGTAGGGTAGTAAGTATAAGAAATAGTAGTAGTGGTGGTATTAGTAGTAGTAGTAGTAGAATAGTAGTAGCAGTAGTAAAAGTGGTAGTAGTTGTAATTGTTATTGTTGTTGTTGTTGTGTTGAAGATGGTAGTAGTAGTAGTAGTAGTAGTAGTAATAGCAGTAGTAATAGTAGTAGTAGTAGTAGTAGTAGTAGTAGTAGTAGTAGTAGTAGTAGTAGTAGTATAAGTAGAAGTAGTAGCTGTTATAGTAAATGGAATAGGCGCTGTGGTGGTAAATCTTCAGTGTATAGTACTTGCATTCTCGTAGAAATGAATCCAACAAAATAACATCAATCAGGCTACGCGAGGTTCCACTGAATATCCCCTTATACTCACGCTGGTTCGCCCTGTGTGACGGCTGGTGGGAACGGTGCATATATACCTCTCCCATTACCACCCTTACCTCACTACGCTTAGGAGATGATAGCCTTCGTTCATTCACGACAAAATACGACAGTAATAAACAAAGACACCGCAAATTTCCACTAAAAACACTAGCCATAATGACTAGGTTACGGTATATTACTATCATCATTATTATTATTATTATTATTATTATTATTATTATTATTATTATTATTATTATTATTACTATTATACGAGTAGATAATGATGTGAACAAGTTAGTGTATTAGAAAACTTTAACCGCCATGGCTGTGGTGTGGTGATTGGCGAGTGATGTTTAGACATGAGTCAGGTGTATTTTGAAGCATTAGAGATATATTTTTACTCATTCATGCAAACTCTATTGAAAAGCTGCAAGTCTATATTTCTTACAGTCATCAGATCTGAGAATGAAGGTATATCGTTTCACCTTATTAATTATTTTGGACTAATCTGTATTGTTTCAAAGTTTTTTTTCACATATATTTAATACTAGACCGATTTTATTAATTACTTTTGCTCAACCATTTTTTACTTGAACATACAAGCCGTTTGGCGGGCCAGAAAAAGCGTGCAATGACACATACATTTCTGGCGGAGACACAAGCCTGTTCGGAGGGGAGGAAGGTCTGTGTCCGGCAGCAGGAATGTGTAGAGTAATAAATGGGAAGCATGTGCTGGCGCTGCCTGGCCCTGGAGCCATTTGGACGCCGGCGCGAGGCTGTGCTTGGGACGGGCGAGAGGAGGTCAAATCTGATACTTGTACACACACACACACACACACACACACACACACACACACACACACACACACGCACACACACACACACACACACACACACACACACACACACACACAGACACACACACACACACACACACACACACACACACACACACACACACACACACACACACACACACACACACACACATGTAACGCACCCAAACACCCAGCATTTCCCACGGTGCTTGGGTTTGGCTGGGTGTTTGTGGTTAGCTTTGGTGATTCCAGACAATGCTTAAAGGTGACCACATCTTGTTTATTCCTGACGACATAAGGTGATCCTCAATTAGCTAATTCATTACTGATCTTGTTCATGTCTTGCTGTTTTGCACGTTTTCTTACGTGTGTGTTGGTGTTGGTGTGGGTGTAGGTGGATGTGGGTGTGTTTGTGTGGGTGTTTTTTTGTGTGGGACGGAGCGAGAGGTCTGTGTTTTTTCCTTTCCAAAGACAGAGTGTAGAGGGGAAGAGGAGAGTTAAATCTCCCTGAACTCTAAATGTCTTCTTTGTCTTGGCTACCTCCTTTAAATTGAGATATAGGGATAGTTACTATTATTATTATCTGATTTTATATATTTATTATCTTATTCTGTGTCGCCTTGTTCGTGAGTGAGCCGCTATATAGGGTGGTACGGGGAGTGATGGATAGAGGTGGTCGTGCTGGCAGATGAGCGGCTCATTTGCGTGGTGGGAGAAGCTGCGGTCCCTACAGTAAACATATGTTCTTCCCGTCCATCCATACAACGGAGCGGTCCCTTCTCACCGACACCGTGCAGGGTAGAATAACTTTTGGACAGGCTGGTGTTCATTGTCCTCCCCTATAGACGTGCTTTCTATGTATCGCTATGATATTATCTTCAATTATGGAGTAATGATAATTGCTTTCAGGGTATTTTCTTGTTGGTTCGTGAGCATGTCAAAGAGTACTTTATTTTATTTTATTTTATTTTATTATATTTTATTTTATTTTTTTATTATTTTTTTATTTTTTTTTATTTATCTATTTATTTATTTTATTTATTTATTTATTTATTTATTTATTATTTTTTTTTTTTATTTATTTTATTATTATTATTTTTTTTAATTTATTTATTTTATTTTATTTTATTTTATTTTATTTATTTATTTATTTATTTATTTATTTATTTATTTTTTTTTTTTTTTTTGTGTGTGTGTGTGTGTGTATATATATTTTGCCTTCTTCATTGTTGTATGTTAATGAAATCAGTCGTTGAACCGTAACAAGAATAGTTGGAGCGAAATAATAATAACACTACAACCATTGCTACTTTACTACTACTACTTATATGCAAAGTAATAATGATGATGGTTATCAAAAAAATAATTTAAAAAATAATTACTATTTTCTTATCGCATACTACTATGACTGTAACCGCAGCTATTCGTACACCATCACTAGAACAACAACTGCTGATATTACATCGAAAAAAATATATAGCTAATAATGTTATATGAATAACTAAACATAAAAATACAAGAAGATAACAAGCTACACGAGACTTGAGAAGCGTGAAGAAGACTTATTTACAGCCACATTCTTAAAGCAGTTACGAGTTAGTGTGAGCGTGAAATACCTGTTTGGTGCACCCTTCCTGCACTCCTGCGTCGCGGCACCACTCTCTCCTGAAACAAAGCCGTGGCGGGAAACAGGCAGAACGTGCTGTGTTATGCAATGAGCGGTGGAGGGATTGGCGATGACATGGATTAAGTAATAATAGTAATAATGATAATGATAATAATAGTAATAGTAGTAGTAGTAGTAGTAAAAGTCATAGTAATAGTAGTAGTAGTAGTAGTAGTAGTAGTAGTAGTAGTAGTAGTAGTAGTAATAGTGGTAGTAGTAGTAGTAGTAGTAGTAGTAGTAGTAGTAGTAGTAGTAGTAATATCGCTGACGGATGGTGGTAATGGTGTTAATGATAATGTTGTTGATGTTGATGGTGTTCCTATGTGCGTATTTTTGTTCAATTCTTATTTAGTGTTCAATGTGTTACACACAGTTATGTGGCTTTTTGTGGTGATGATAACAGCACTACCTACAGGGGAAGTAATAGCAAAAAACGTAACATTGCGTCGAGTTATAGAGAGCTGAGCGGTTTTTGTCTATTTCGTAACGGTGGGAACGCTGCCAGGCCGCTTTTTTCTTCCGGAAATGTGTGTCAGAAAAACCATGAATGAGTGTTGAAGGTACGTGAGGGAGGGAGGCGTGGCGGCTCGGACACACTGGTCAGTGTGGCCCACTTTACTGGTCACTGCGATGCATGCCTCGTGGTGGTGGACGTAACAAGGCTGGATGAAACATTTTAGCGAGGTATGTGTCTGGTGCTTGGTGCTGAAGAGGTGCGGTGGAGCCATTAAGGTTACTGGTGGGTGGGGGTGGGTGGGTGGGTGGGTGGGTGTGTGGGTGTAATAGTAATACACAGGGTTTCAATCAGGGACGTGTTGGGTGGTCTCTGTTATTACTTTTGTGCTTTTCATCGATTTATTTTTATAGTCGTGGACGAAACTTTTCTCGCTCCCATCAATACTTCTTTCGCTTCATTCCGAATATTATTACTGCTCTTCGGGAAACTGCCTTTCTTTCTTGCTTTTATTTTTAGTATATAGTCGTCATTGTTTTGGACTTATGCGTTTGTGTTCTTCTATCATCCTCATCTTTTCGCTCTATCTCCATAATTTCTGCTGTATCATTACCATTCTACTTGGAAAAACAAAATTAGATATGCAGAGATCTGTGAGAGGAAAAATTCTTCACTGTCACTGTGGCAAATACTTAGGAAGATCAATTCCATAATGTCTCAAACTGCAGCGTGGCTCGTTGGGGAAGTATGCGTAAGGAAAGGAAGTCCGACTGTTAGTTCCGGCGAGTCTCGGCAAGGCCGTTGGAAGCGTTCAAAGAATGGCGGTCAAATGAGGTAATATTGACATTCGCTTCCTCCATACATCGTATATTATATAGTACAGGTTTTTCTTCACTGTCTGTTCTAAACATTTGGAGGAGTTATGCTTCACGGTAGTTTCCACTTCTGACGCTATTAAATAGAAAAAAGATAACTTTGAAAACAGTAGCCTATACAGGAAACCAGGAGTTGCATTATCATATAACTGTATATCACATAACTGTTTTGCCCGAAAATTCCAATATGTATGTGTGGGTCGTTTAACCAACAATGCATCTCAGGCTACTCGATTATATATTTTTCGTTTTATGTATAGATGGTGGATATGACAAAACTGCATGAGTTGAAATATTTGACGCACAAAGAAAGTGGTAACCATCAAAGGAGTAAGAAAATAATAACATGCACATGATATCAAGAAAATAAATAAAAACCGTTTATGCTTCTATTTTGTTACGAGGGAAGAGAATGTTTCCAGGGGAGGTGTTAGTTACTGGCCCTCTGCTATTGTAATTTCAGTCACATTTTAAGAACCGTATAAGAAATAAGAAAATTTGTATTGTTATTGTTTCTGACACGATGAATGAATCAACAACAACAACAACAATAATAATAATAGTAATAATAATAATAATAATAATGATAATAATAATGATAATAATAATAATAATGATAATAATAATAATGATGAATGATAACAATAGGACCACTAACAAAGAACACAAGTAGGAGCGGTGTTGGCGCTGAAACGTGAGCAGTAGTGCGCATCATGCAGATAGAGGACAGGTCAGTGCCCTCTAGGTGGTAATGGTGAATCTATACAACCCATCGACCCGTAGTCAAGGAGAGTGCCTTATATATAATGCATCAGTTGTTCGTCACCTCCACCACCTACCATCCGTTGCTTCATTATTTGTACTCTTGGTATTTACCCCAAGAGCGTTCATGTACTGTTGTCACTTGCACGCCTCTTGAGCTACTTACCCGACACCATACTACCACCTTAGTATAGTACCGTTCCTGTATATTTAGTCCATGTTGTTGATTGTTATCGTTAAATGAGTTAGGTACCTTCTACGAACAAGAAAGTCAGTAGTCATTAGTTGTTGAACGTGCATGTTGGTGTGTCGACTATCACGTCTTGTGTTGGTTGTTACAGTGGAGAGAGATGGAAGTAGGGGAGAGAGGCGAGAAAGTGTGGTGGGAGCAATTGAAGGGAGCCCGGGTGTGGTCAGAAACGTCACGTGACACTGTGAGAGAAACGTGGCCCTTTCTGAAGGAGGAGGAGGAGTAACAGGAGGAAAAAGGAGGGGGGAAAGTAGAAGAAAGAATTCGAAGGGAACGGGAAAATTTCGTGATGATAATGATGATGAGGAAAGCCCTAATAAAAAAGGGGAACATTGAGGGGGGAAAAAAACTTCAGAATGCGGAAGACATTAACACGTCGTAAGCAGTAGCGGAACCAGCGACAATACTAGAAGAAGTAACAGATTGACGGCCTGAATAATAGATGTAATAAAAGACAGCACTGAAGATATATATGCAAATAAAAAAAAAGATAGGTCCCTCAACATTTAAGTGGCGGTGCAAATGGTGATGGTGATGATAATGATGATGATGATGATTATGAAAGAAAGAGAAGAAGAAAAAGAAGAAGAAACAAAACTAAGAAGACGAAAAATAGAGAAAAATAAACTTAACAATAACTACATGACAATAAGATGATGACGTTTAATTAAGAAAAAAATATTAGCAATAACAAATAATGATGATAATACGACCAGACCATACCAGACCATCTAGATTCACTTAAAATTATGAAATATTGATAAAAGAAAAAGAAATCATCATCCAGACTTGCGTGTCAAGTTAAAGATTTATACGAAGGAACGGATCGATGTGGTGCACTGCGGACCTCGAGGAAACATTGGGCTGATGTTCCCTGTGTGTGTGTGTGTGTGTGTGTGTGTGTGTGTGTGTGTGTGTGTGTGTGTGTGTGTGTGTGTGTGTGTGTGTGTGTGTGTGTGTGTGTGTGTCCACCCCTCCATTTCATATTATTACGGTCCTCCTGAGTGAGTAAGGATCGTACACATACCGTTCGCCTCGTTTCTTCTGTTATCTTCCCACGTGCGACGCAAAGGTGACCACCGCCACCACCACCACCACCACTACTCGGGCAGGAAGTAGCGTCCTCCCCTTTCCTTCCCTTCTGCACACACACACACACACACACACACACACACACTCTCTCTCTCTCTCTCTCTCTCTCTCTCTCTCTCTCTCTCTCTCTCTCTCTCTCTCTCTCTCTCTCTCTCTTCTTTCTCCTCTCTCTCTCTCCTCTCTCTCTCTCTCTCTCTCTCTCTCTCTCTCTCTCTCTCTCTCTCTCTCTCTCTCTCTCTCTCTCTCTCTCTCTCTCTCTCTCTCTCTCTCTCTCTCTCTCTCTCTCTCTCTCCTGCACCGTTACGTGAACCCCCACACCCTCAAGGCTTGCCCACACAGACACACAGACCCTGTAGGGATATTGGGTTCCTCGCCTTGCCCTTGCCCTTGCCCCAGTGTGCCAGCTTTGCCTCGCTACAAGCCTCGCTCTCTACTGTTTTATCTAGTGAATGATGTAAAAAAAAAATGCATTTCATGGCGTTTATGATTTGTGGTATAATTACGCAGCGAGGTCTGAGAACAGCATCTTCCAAGCTTATAGAATATACTAGATAGTTCAAAAGTGGTTTACATTTACTCATGCATTGTGTGAAATAAGTATAGGTATTACAAACATGCATACGTAGATGTATGTATTGAGTAAAAGCACAATCATACATCCGTGTGTAATGCATACGAGGTGTTATGTGCTTCCAGAATGAAATTGTTTTAGGAGTAGCCTGTCCACATCCACCGGGAACTTGATAGGGTAGGATGCTTCTGAAAGTCACTTGTAGCCTTATTACTCGTTTCCAGTTGTATTTTTCTTTTTTGTAACCTTTAAACAACAATAACAACAACAACAACAACAACCAGTACTCCTCGTTCCCTTTATATTGACTGCTTCAACTGTTCCCATCCCGCAGTCAAGAGTGGTGATGGTGGTGGTTAGCGTCGAGGAGTGTGCCCAGCCTGGCGCAGAAAGAAAGGGAGGAGGAAAGGATGGAAGAGAAGTGTCAGCAGCCCCCCCTTCACTGGTCCACTACCCGGTCCACAAGTGCCCAGGAAAAGTGGACTACCCGCCAGGCTACGATAGTGATTCCGGGAACAGTGACCACAGCAGCAGCGGGCGAGGCAGTGGCGGCAGTGACCTTGGCAGTGAAGCAGACCACCGGTAAGGCTTGTCTGCGATTTACGGTATTGATTCTTATATACTTATGGAATATTCTTGAGGATTTTTTTTTCTTGGTTTTCTTTTTCTATTATCATTTCTTATTATTATCACTATTGTGTGTGTGTGGTCACGCGCTAGACTCGTGATCGTCAAACATTATCCTCCATGAAAGAACTCAAAGCTCAGAGACGGATATATGGATCCGGATCTCGTATGTGTGTGTGTGTGTGTGTGTGTGTGTGTGTGTGTGTGTGTGTGTGTGTGTGTGTGTGTGTGTGTGTGTGTGTACTAGTAGCAGTAGTAATAGTAGTAGTAGTAGCAGGCGTAGTAGTAGTAGCAGGCGTAGTTGTAGTAGCAGTCGTAGTAGTATTAGTACTAGTAGCAGTCGTAGTAGTAGTAGTAGTAGTAGTAGTAGCAGTCGTGGTAGTAGTAGTATTCGTAGTAGTAGTAGTAGTAGATTTATATTTGTGGGCATGAGAGCAAGTCAGGTTAGAAAATGTCAAAGGAACATTATCCTCGCCCTGAGTTTTATTCAGGCAAAGAGAATGAGACTTAGAGACAGCGATTATATACCATTGTTAGGCAATTATTTGCGATCATGAATGTTGTAGAAGTTCCATAAAATTGCAGCAGCTATCTTGGCAAGTATTAACAAGGGTGGTCCCACCTCTATGTATTTATGATCCCTTGCCCTTGCTCTCTCTCTCTCTCTCTCTCTCTCTCTCTCTCTCTCTCTCTCTCTCTCTCTCTCTCTCTCTCTCTCTCTCTCTCTCTCTCTTTATCTATTTATTTATCTATCTATCCATTTGCATTTCAATTTGTATATCTACCTACATATGTATCTGTTTACTTATCTTTTCATCTGTTTCTTGATGTGTTTCAGCGATGGGTCTCGCCTGGAGGACAGTGGCAGGTATAGTGCTGATGGGGAGGAGTCTCACCCAGTCCGCTCCCCACCGCCTGTCAAAGAGACCCCCACCTCCGTCCACGTTCAGCCAAAGACAGACACCGAAACCCATCCAGCTGAAAGGTGTGTTGCCTATCTGTTTATTGTGTGTGTATGGAATGTTAGCGTTTTATCCTTAACGTGAATGACCATCTTTTTTGTCTCGCGTTGTTGCTTCAAAGGTCACTGATAATTAATGTATATTCTCAAAATTATCATTTACATTGCGTATGAAAATTGGTATATAGTGGTGAAGATGGTGGAGGCGTGGATGATGAGATGGTGTGTGGTGTGGTGATGTGTGGTGACTTATGTAGTGACTGGTGCTGTGGTGTACTCATGTGTGCTGTAAGTGTGGCTGTGTATATGTGTATAGCTGTGTACAAGTATGGCTGAGGATGCAGGTAGAGCAGAGCGTGTCGTGACAACCTCCTCACCAATACTGATGATGTTGATGCTGCTGCAGAGCCCATCATCGTAGTGTGCCCGTGACTCACCCCCCTGTTGACGCGCCCCTCTGCAATCACTGTGCCCGCCGGAACTTCTCCTTCTTCGACCCAGACTGTGGTGGGTGTGACGGCCTGCTGCGTCGCCCCACCATCACACCCGCCCACTTGTTCGCCATCATGAGGCAATGGGTCCCACAGGTGCAGCAGAACATCCACCATTTCGTGCGGCAGGTGCGTGGGACAGACGTATACCTTACCACGTCACAGACTACAGCAAACACGTAGACAAGAATACAGGTAGACAAACAGGGCAGCTGGAAAACTAACAACTAAATACACTCGCCCACATTCACAGACAGGCAGACAAATAATCTTGTACACAGACAGAAACAGTTAATAGAAAACTATTCATATGTAGAGGTAGAAACTGTCGCGTAGTAGTAGTAATGTAGAAGTAATAGTAATAGTACTAGAAGCAGCAGTAGTAGTAGTAGTAATAGTAGTAGTAGTAGTAGTAGTAGTAGTAGTAGTAGTAGCAGTAGTAGTAGTAGTACTAGTAGGAGTAGTAAATGTAGTAGTAGTATTAATATTATTAGTATTAGTATTAGTATTAGTATTACTATTACTATTAGTATTATTGTTATTATTATCATTATTAGTAGTAGTAGTAGTAGTATGAGCAGTAACTGCTAGTACAGTAGTAGTAACAGTAGTGATGGTGGTGGTGTAGGTATTAATAATAATGGAAGCAGTATTTGTAATAGCAATAAGTGTTGTAGCAGTGAACAAGAATATTTAAAGGGTCTTCAGATAGTACTACGCCTTCCGTTCCCAGGCCCTGAGTCTTGGCTGTCACGTGGACGACCGCGACGCCCTCACGGACATGACACTCCTCCACTATGCGGTGAAGGCGGGCAGCAACGGTGTGGGGGA
>JAXIVD010001643.1:67500-77500 GCA_036785275.1 Cancer borealis
TGGACGCCACAACGGCACCGTCAAGGGGGTTATGTACTTCCGCTGCGCCAAAAACTACGGTGTGTGTGTGTGTGTGTGTGTGTGTGTGTGTGTGTGTGCGCGCGCGCGCGCGCGTGCGTGCGTGCGTGCGTGCGTGCGTGCGTGCGTGCGTGCGTGCGTGCGTGCTTAGGTGTGTGTGTGTGTGTGTGTGTGTGTGTGTGTGTATGTGTGTGTGTGTGTGTGTGTGTGTGTTTACTTAGTTATATTTACTTAGTTGTAACATACAGGAAAAGAACCATGCTCGTACTGTCCCATCTCCAAATCTACTACTGCATTTTGTTATGTCTCTCTTGCATGTAGTCCTTGTCAGTTTCTTTTCGTGTCCTCTTGTATTTTTGTCGTCCCCACACAAACAGATATTTTCTGTCAATTTACAGCTCTATACACTGCTATAAAGCTTCCCCTTTCTCTTCTTTTCCTTGTCGGTAGGCAGGCGAGGGCGTTGACCACTGACCCACAGGAGCTGGTCAATGTGTGTGTGTGTGTGTGTGTGTGTGGGTGGGTGGGTGGGTGGGTGGGTGGGTGGGTGGGTGGGGGGTGGAGGGGTGGGCGGGGTGTGTGTGTGTGTGTGTGTGTGTGTGTGTGTGTGTGTGTGTGTGTGTGTGTGTGTGTGTGTGTGTGTGTGACCAATCTTACACTTACAGGAATCTTCGTGCCCATGAACCGCCTGACGAAAATCCCTCACGTTGGTGGCGGTCGTCAGGGACGCTCGTCTTCCCAGGCACACAGGCAACACTCCCGCACAGCTTCGCGCCGCTCAGCCTCACTGCCGCCCGGACGTGTCAACCATGGCCGCGTTGACATCTCCCAGGTGGCATCTAAGGTGGCACAGGGTGAGTGATAGTTCTATAGAAGGTGAAAGTTCTATTGAGGAGTTATGAGAGGTAAATAATACGATAGGGAGCTGCTGGAGGAAAAAAGGACATAAGAACATAAGAAAGGAAGGAAAATGTGGGTCTTCTTATTTGTGTAATGGAGAATACTGCCTTTAGTTTAGCGGTATTTTTCCTTGAGTTACTTACCGTGTCACTGATTGTGAAGTAAAATTTTACTAACGTCTCTCCACATGGAGATAAAACAGAGTTTTTTCTAACTCGACTATTTATTTTACATATTTCATGATTTTGTACTTTCGATAGGTTTTTACAATGTTCTTACTTTTTTTTCATTTGTGAAATATATATTTCATTTTGATAAGCTCCCCTGAGGCTATGTGGTAGTTTCTGCCTGTCCAGTAGTAATGAACTGTACGCTTCATACCAGATATAGTTCAGCTTCCCTTTGGCCATCCACATCCCTCACAAGCCCTCCAATCCGTCTTCTTTCCGGCAGATATCCGGGATACCACTCGTAAGATTGTGATGGGTGACCGAGTCTTCGTGGACATGGGCATAGGCAGCGGTGCAGCGAGGGTGGTCACAGGGATTGTTAAATTCACGGGTGCCGTCCACTTCGCTTCTGGATTTTGGTTGGGCGTAGAGCTGGACGTTCCCAGGGGCACCAACGACGGCACAGTCAATGGCACTATGTACTTTTCATGCAGACCTCATCACGGTATCTTTGCGGCGCCTTCCAGGGTGATCAAGTGAGTGGTGGTGTTGATGCTACTGCGTGATGAATGTAGTAGCACACTGTGTAATGTAAGCTGAGGTGTTTCATAAAGCTGTAGCTCTCTAGCTTCTCTTCACCCCTCAAACCTCCTTTGGGTGCCCGCAGGACCAGCAACGACAGTAATGACAGAGCGGTGGGCTGCCCATCGGAGTTTCTCCAGAATGCACAGTCGTTCTTAAGCCACAGCCGCCACTCCCTCGCTTCCCACCATGGCTCGGCCCACGTCCTTCCCCTGGCCACCAGCGGACCCCTCAGTCTAGGTTACACTCCAGCTTCTACAAGTTTAAGCACCCAAGGCCCCAGAAGTCTTGGGTGGAGCGGGTCCATAGAGGGAGCGTCATCCACAGCCAGTCTAGGCCCTGACTCCCAAGACTCCTGCTGCGCCACTTGTTCTGCCTCCCAACACCTGCTGGAGATGAGTGGTCCCGCGTCCCTCAAAGTTTCACAGACACTCAAACCAGCCATTTACCCGCCCAACACCACCATGACCAGCCTCAACAGGTCCTTCTCCGCCAGGTGGGATACTGCTCACCACGCCATAGCACACCTAACTTCTTGGAGGCTAATTTAGCAAGAGTAGAGATATGAAATTGCCAGTTTAGATTCTTAGTAAAGGATAGACCGAGTGTGTTTAATGTGGAAGAGAGAGGAAGTTGAGTGTCATTGAAGAAGAGAGGATAGTTATCTAGAAGGTTATGTCGATAGGATCAGATTCCTGTTATAGGAGAGTTGGCGCCCCTTACCTACTTGTTCCTCCTTTCTCGTCGCAGATACGTTACATCTCGTCAGCGTCAGGAGGAGCTGGAGCGCGCAGCGGAGGAACGGCGTCAGCAACAAGTGTGGTTTGACCCGCCTGTGCTGCAGGCAACCCCAAAGGCGCAACGTAAAAAACGTGAAAACCAGCACTGGCTTGAAGTGGGCCATAACGTCTTCTACAAGAACATTGTTGGTAAGTAATGGTACAGGTAGTCTTGAGTGGCTGTGTGACGTTTCTATCTTTCCTTACTCACTCTTGTTGCCTGAAAGACTCTTGGTCCAACAGTATTTCAGACTTTATTTGTTGCACCTTCCCAACAATAAGCAATGTATAATATATTATATACCAATTAGTCCTTTATTTGCGTTTCAGAATATTGCGTAATCAATAATCATGGAACATTTTATTATAAGAAAAAGAATTGAAAATCCAAGCGACCGAAAAATGACAGGTGAAAAGGCCAATTTCCATGCCTCTTATACGTAGACATTCCCATTCAATTTGTTTTCCATATGGAGAACCAGCCAGTACGGAAGGATTCATAGTTGTCATAGATACATCCTCCTGGATTATGTGTCGAAATTTATTATTATTATAGGGACTCGTCATTTAAAGATTTTCTTTCTTTTGTTTGACCCAACGACGTAAGCTATATTAATGAAGTAAAGGTGAACATTGTCACCCTTGATTATTTACATCTTCACCAAACTGGCACAGTGCATACCTTCGATACAGGAACAAAAACTGGTCCGCTATTATTTTCTCCTTTCCATAGAGTGCTTATTTTCTTGTCTTTGTTCAATGGCGACTTTCAACCAACTTAGATTTCCATGAAGACTCCTGTTAGTACAAGAACTTTCCTTTCATAAGGTTATATTAATTTGTTTTTTCACCTGCAGGCATCATCAAGTATATTGGGAAGGTGGACTTTGAGGAGGGCGTGTGGCTGGGAGTGGAGCTGCGGCAACCCAAAGGGCGGCACGAGGGCATCGTGAACGGCCGGCGATACTTTAGCTGCCGGGCTCGTCACGGCATCATGGTGAGGCCCAACAAAGTGTACGTCAGGGGCATCAACGGTTCCAAACTAGTGAAACCTCAAGACGAGGATGAAGACCAGTGACGGGGACGCTGACCAGCTGAGAAAATTGGAGGCTTATCAGAATATTCCTATTTACAGCATGTGTATGAATTGATAGTATTAAATAACAAAAAGGTTTCTTCCATTTCACATGTTTGCTGTAATTTCTATTCATATATTCATGTTTTGTTTCGTGATGGTTTGATTTATTTTTTTCTTCAATGTTTCTGTTTTTGCATTCGACAGCTTCTCAGTGTTGTGCCGTGTGGTGGAAACACACTCCACTCACCACACATTTCTCTCTCTTGCCTGATGTTATTGTACATATAATTCTAAAATCTACACCTCAATCTAGTGTTCCAATTCCAAATTAATTTTCCGTCTTGATAGGAACGCTAGACTTCAGGGTGTATATGTATCTTTATTAAAGGGATTCCTGTTGTTGGTGCGATGGTTCGCTGCAGTAAGGTTGATTCGCAGCTTGTAAGGCAGACGCAGCACAGGGCTTACAGGACGCTTTATAGAGAACCGGTTCACTGCACTTTGGGACCCTTGCACTAGGGGTATAGGACTTGGGAGAGACTTGCCCGTGAGGAAGACGTGTAGGGCATCACGGCAGCAGGTCAAGGGAGCACCGATAAAGGGTGTGTACGTAATGACATGATGGCAGGATGGTCGTATATAGCTGTTTGTCCATAGCTTCATATTAGCTTCTGTTCAGGCAAGATATATTGGCTACACGGAACCCCGGGGACATACACACTCGCCGACTCTGCTGGTCCAGAGGCGCCGGGTGTGGGTAGGCCGGGTAGACAGGGACCGGAGTTAAGGCTTTGTACAAAGTCTTATTTCCATTTTCTTGAAGTAAACTACAAATAAACTACTAGGCTATGTGTATCATGGCTCACCCATCAATTCACCCCACCTGTAATCTCAGAATCACCAAGTGCAATATTTTATTATAAGCATGGCGTTTAAATTTCCTTGCAAACGAGTTTCACCAAAACGTTGTTCACGTGTGCTGCTGAAGAAGCTATATACAAGGACAGATATAACACATTATAAACCAAGGCCTTGCATGGGACATGTGGACCATGGCCGAGGATTTCATGCCCAGAAGTAAACTTCCTAGTCTTTCATTAATAACTCCTTCATAAAATACCCAGACAGATTTTAGTGGCTACAGACTTCGAAACTATAAATGGTGGTCTGGTTACACAATCAACATCCTGGAGAGTTCACAACAATACCAACATGCAGTTCCAAGGTTTGATACACCAACTTACATCTTACGAACCTTTTTTTTGAACACTTTACTACTGATACCCCCCCATGGGATCTACCTTGACGTGGTGGGGGGGTTTGCGTGTCCGTCAGGGCCGACAAGATGATCCCGAATGCAGGCTGGTGTGGGTCACCGATGCCGCCCGCCAGGGGGATCGCCCGTCGTGGGTCGTCCTGTGTTGGCTGGAGGGTGCCTGGGCCGGTAGGCATCGAGGCTGGGGTCTTTGCTCACCGCTGCGGGGCAAACTTTCGATGCCACAAGGGCTGCCTTTTAAACCGGGTAGTCCTCTGGGGGACGAGGTACCCCGTCCCCGGCGGCAGCGCTCGGCCCCTTTTGCCGATCCGGTAGGCGGTTTACCCGTGACCCAAGATGCCATTCTTACAAATTCATATCAGTTTATGGAAAAGAAAGTTTCACTTTGCCCACCTCAAGTGGTACCCGACCAGTCCCTCGAGGCCTCTGCTGCTGGTCGCCCCCTTCCTGACGCCTCTGCCTGCCCAATGGACCTGGCCTCGACTTCTCTGCCTGTTCCTCAGATTCCTACTACTATATCACCTTCTACTCCCCCTACTCTCCCTTGTACTCCTGCCCCCTCCGCAGCTTCTCATGCTACTCCATCCTATGCCTCACCTCCCGCGTCTTCTCTCCCTCCTGCTACCACCATCCTGCCTCCCCAAGGGTTCGGTTCTCATTGTTCCTTATCCTTCTCTACCACTACCACGGCTTCTATTCGCACCCCTGTAGTCTCCTCATCTCATCTGCCCCCTGTTCCTCCTTCTACCGTCCCTATTTCCAGCGCCCCTTCTACTGCCCCTCTTCCCTCCCCTGTGTCTACCGCTGTCCCGACTCTCTCTTCCACTCCTACCACCCCTCCAGCCTCCCTCCCCGTCATATCTACATCTTCCTCTATTACTACCTTAGCTCCTTATGTCCCCTCTTCCTCTAGGAAGACGACGGCACAGCCCCGGACAGGTTCCTCTCGTGGCGCGCCTCGCCCCTCTGCCTATGATCTCTTCTTTGCCCCTGCCCGCTGGGATCGTTTCTTTACTATCCCCCTTCCGCTCCCTTCTCTAAGAATACCCTCTTCTTTCAACGCTGCTTACAGGAACAAGTGGGCAAGGTCCACTTTCAGACCCGATCTGACCGTTCTTACCTGGTACGTGTGGAGTCTGAGACTCAGTCTCAAGCCATGGACAACTTGTTGGCCCCATCCGGTGATCCCTTCTGTGCGATCCCTGACGACCGTCTCAACACGTGCACTGGCACTGTCTCCATCTCCCCTCAAGACTGCCCTATTGACGACAAGGTCTGGTCAGATTGTCATACTGACCTTCTCGACCTATTCAGTGAGTATGAAGCTGTCAACGTCAGCTGCTACACCTTGTCCCCCCGGGGTCGCCAGAAATATCCCACCAATGCAGCTTGGATCTCCTTTAAGCGCCACGAACTTCCTACTCATGTCTACGTTGGGGGCGTCATGCTCCCCGTCCGGTCTTATGTTCCTCCATCTCGCCAGTGCCGAAACTGTTGGCGCTTTGGACACCCGGAAAAACACTGCCGCTCCGCTCCGCTGCCTTTTATGTGGCTTTACCCACACCCGCGATCAATGCCCTGCTACTACCCGGCGCTGCTGCAATTGTGGTGGCCCTCATAATGCTCTCTACCGCGGCTGCCCAGCTTATAAGTTTGAGGCTGAGGTCGCTGGTATTCGCTTCCGTGGCGGTCTCACATTACGTGAGGCACGTCAGGAAGTCCGTCGCCTAGGCTTCACCCCTTCTCCTCGCCATGTCGCTACCTCTGCCTCTGCCCCCCACTCTCCAGCCACGTCCTCTTCTTCCCGCCCCGGTCCTCGGCCTCCCTTCCCTATCCCTCCTTCCACCCATCCCTCTCCTCTACCTCCTTACTCTTCCTTCTCCCCCTCACCCCCTCCATCCTCCATCTCTTGCTCTAATTCTTTTGCTGTCCTTGACCCTGATACTCCTACCTCCACCATCGCCTGTACTCCTGCCCCTCCCTCTCCACGCCCCCAGCGCTCCCACTCTATCAAACGACAACACCACTCTGAAGCTTTAGTCTTCCCTCCCCCACCAACCCCCTCTCCCGCTCCCGCCTTGATCTCTTCGCCCCCTCTCCATCTCTCTAAAAAGATGCCATCGTTGCGTTCATAAAGAACACGGCTCCCTTGTCCTCCCCTCCTACCTCCTTGCCCCCTTCCCTCCCGGCCCCTCCTATCCAGGTCGTGGCTTCTGTTCACCCCCCTCCCAAGCACCTCCCTCCTACCCCGACTCCTCCTCCTCCTCCACCTTCTTCCTCTGCTGTCTCCCCTTCCCGACCCCTCCTCCAGCCCCCTTCTCCCCCCTCTGACCCCGGTACTCCGTCCTCTCCCCCTTCCCCGCTTTACTCTCCCCTCCCCCCAACATCCTACCCCGCCTGTTCTTCGGTACAGTCCCCTTCGTCTGCCCCTCCTCCTCCTTCCTCTGCTGCCCGATCTCTCCTCTCTCTTCCCCTACCACCTGGCTACTCCCGCACCGATCTCCTCTCTCAATCTTCTCCCTCTCCCCCTACCTCGCCCGCTCCTGACCACCTTCCTTCTTCCTTGCTTCTTATGGATATGGACCCCAGTTCTTTACCTCCTGCGAACGCTCCTCCCTCAGCTACCCCCATTCCAATTCTTATTTCCTACTGATCATGTCTCTCCGTGCCGTCAACGTCCTTCATCTGATCTAAGGCCTACCCGACCACCACCCCCCCACCTAGCCTTGCTACTCAACCCTACTACCCCGATAGTGCCATATGGCCTTTGTTGCCTGGCACATTTACCCCTTCCACATTACAATTACAATTACAATTTACTACTGATAATAATTGCACCCCGGCTTATACTGATGGCTCTAAATCACAATATGGCTCTGGTTTTGCCGTTCTGTTTTCCTCCCAACATATCTAGTCCTAATTACCAAGCATGTCCAATGTTCTTACAAATGAGCTATACGCTATTCTCTTTGCCTTGAGAAAGCTTTTTTCCTACCCACCTTCACCTTTTGTGATTTACACAAGTTCTCAAAATTATCTCTCCCTTCTACGCTCCCTCTATACTATTCATCCTTTAGTTCGTGAAATCTAAGGTTAAGGCCAGCGAAGAAACATCATTACGAAGAATTTTAGCATTAAGTATGAAGTAGTTAGAGTGTGGTGGAGGAGGAACAAGCCCAGAATCATCCAATGTGGAGTTGTCAGCAAAGGTTTGAGCGAAGAGTTCAGCCTTAGACAGATGAAACGGTGTCACGAAACAAACTGCTCCTGAAATAAAGTGCTTAGGTGGGTTCCTGGGCCGCGCATACGACGTACGGCACTATGTTTCAGCTATAGCTGATATATTGTTCAATAACAAACTAGACTTGGGGCTTGAAATGGGTATCACGAATTAGTGCCTCCGTATAAGAGAAAGAACAGGCTAAAGCTGAAAATATACCTCTTGTGTTGTTTTGGTGAGCTGAAATATTGTGTGAATTAATAGCAGTGTTTTTATAGCTCGTATTTTTTCAGTTATACACTAGACTTGAGCATTGAAATTATTATCTACGGAAGCACTAGTGCACAATAGTGTCTCATTATTGTGAGAAGGAACAGGATAAAACATAAAACATTACATTTTCTTTCGTTTGAGTGGACTGAAGTGTCCGGGTATCGTCTGCTCCCGGGCTGCGCATGCGCACAAGGGTCAAGTAAGCATTGTTTGTTTCGTGACAACAGCAGGGGTGCTATCTGGGTGAAGTAAAGGCCTGTCCAAACGAGCGGGCATGTCCGCGGGCAGCGCGGTTGGCGGGCAAATTCTGCTGGGCCTGCCAGTGAATGTTGTCCACACAACCAAGTTGATGAATAGGCGAGCTTGCCCGACGATGCTAGACTTGCCAGTAGCGTGTGAAGTGCGGTAAAATCAGCATGGCGCCAAGCATTGCCAAGAAGGAAATATTGTGTTGTATGATAATTGCTTTGTGTGTAAAGAAAAAGAGGAAGAGAATATGGTGCGAAGATTGGCTCAATAAAAGAGGTGTTTATGGAAGCCACACAACAATACTGCAAGAACTACAACATGGCCATCAGCAAGATTTCAGAAATCATTTAAGAATGAGTGTAAGCACTTTTTATATCGTACTAGCAAAGGTGGAGCCATATATAATGAAGAAAGACACAAGCATGAGAAACAGTATAACAACAGAAGCTCGTTTGGAGGCAACGCTGTGATATTTGGCAACTGGATGTACATATTCGGCACTGTAGTATACTATACATACACGTATATCCAAACAAAGCCTATCTTGCATAATCCCAGAAACATGTCGGGCCATATACGAGGTACTGAAGGATGACTACCTCCAGGTGAGTTTAATATTTATATAACTCAATAGTACGTTATGTGTAATGATATTACGGTAATGTTAATACTAGTAAATAATGATGTTGTATCACAGTATAACACTATAATGTGTATTGAACTTTAGGGATACAAACATTTTCACTCCCAGCTCCTGACTTTTGTGAAAGTTTCATTTTCTTGGATTCACGCCTAAACTGGTTACGTAATGTGTATTTTTTTTTTTTCATCCGTCGTAACGGAAGCATCATGTTCCCTTATCTCTGCAGCAATGGCCTTCACTGCTGTTATCCATTCGTCTCTGTTCTTGTAACACTACAGTTTAACATTCCATAAACATGGATTTTGACGATTAAGTTGAATCAACGTATTTGTTAGTGGTTTTGACCAGTATATAGTAGGTAGCTCAATGGAGGTCTCCGGGATAGCCATCTGAATAGTGTTACAATGACGTGGGAAGTGAGAAGAACCTTGCTATGGGTACACTACGTTAACTTGCGTCTGGCAGGGTCGAAGCTCGAACCACCGGGCACCGACTGGTGATTTAGCTCATCGGGCGTTCGGGCAATTTGACGGTTTGCTTGTCAAATGTGCCTGTTAACGGGCATGCCCGATGATCAGGCCTGCTCGTCTGGACAGGCCTTTAGGGAGGGAAAGATGAAGAAGATGAATTCTTGGAGACATTTTTGACTAGATCTTAGAAGTCACGAGGAGAGTTAGAATTTCCTATTGATGAAGGAGTTTTTGGTTAGTTGGAGAACAGATTTGGTGTGATTCCGGACAGAAATATAAAAAGCGTGAGTATCAGGAGATGGATGGCTGAGGTACCGTTTGTGAGCCGCCTCTCTATCATGA
>JAXIVD010001644.1:0-5000 GCA_036785275.1 Cancer borealis
ATCTTTGACATATACATTAGCATATACTTGACATACACTATAAATTATAAAGAATACGATATACATACAAATAGGAATTTTTCTTACATGGATTACATTACATTTACTGGTTGTTTTATCCACATATTTACAGCTGATTTAAAGTGTTGCATCGTTGTGGTGGTGTGTATCAGAGTCTGCTGGACAAGGTGGTTCCACATTCTTGTTTAGTGTGGACACACACACACATACACACACACACACACACACACACACACACACACACACACACACACACACACACACACACACACACACACACACACACAAACACACACACACACACACACACACACACACACACACACACACACACACACACACACACACACACACACACATACACACTCTCACACATATTCATATTCATATTCATATCTTTATTGACCATAATATTTCGCTCTTAACAGACATAAATATAATAGAAGTTTATAACATACTTTACCATAATTATGGTCCAATTAAAAAGTTACAAACTGAAAACGATATCCAAAACCCTAAAAGCATATTCATGACACTAAAAGCACCCAAAACTGAACACATCACTTATAACTAAAACCTTAACTAAAAGGCTTAACGTACAGAACAATAAAATACAATAAGAAAGCTCGGAAACGCATAAAATTTCTAACTTAAAACAAACTGAAACGTCTAAATCAATTTAATTAATAATTTAAGCCAAAAATCACAATAAAATACAGGAACATTGCATTACATGATCACCTTTGTACAGTACATTATGAATACTCATTAAGGATACGATGAATTATGGAGCACACACACTTCAACATAATCAGTTCTCTCTAACAACAAATTTTCAAGGGAGAAAACATTACACTCCTGACGGATGTTTTGCGTTCTAGGACATTCCATCACTACATGGCGTTCACTTTGCACCTGTCCACAAGAACATACGCGCTCTTCCATGGGTAAGTGTCACCGACCCCGCCGGCTCCACCGCCCCTTTTCAACAGCAGGGGAGTGAGCACCTGACTCTAAAACGAGTCCATGAAACACGCTCCCATTCATTAATCTTAGTCCTACTCTTATAAATTTATGACCACACAAACCTGGATTCACAGACAAATACATACCTATTTTATTAGATTCTGATGACCTAACCTTTACTTTAATATTATCCATGGCAACCTGCACGTCATCAGTGTTCTTATTTATCAAGTCCCTGACATAGTGCGCGGTGGAGCAGGTGTTGCGCAACACAATGCGTATAGCGTGAGAGTCTCAAGCATGGCTCCTCTTTCACGCCACACGCTACTGAAAAACTTGCGCTGTCTGGACCTAACAAGAGCCCTGAGGGGGGGATAATCCAATTTTATCAAACACAGGTCGTTACACGTGGTCTTTCTAACCCCCAACAACTGATTGATACACCACATGTATAGTTTGTGGACAAGTTTCATGTCGCCGTTCAACCACGACTCGCATCCATACAACATGGTAGACACGAAAGCTGCGTGAAAAGCTTTAGCTTTTCTGTGGAAAGGTATATCACAATTTTTATTTATAAAAGAAATAAATATGAGTACATGACAAGTTTTAGATTGTGCGTGCATCTTAATAGCAGTTGTTGTTGAGCCATCTGCAGTAAATATGCTGCCTAAGTATGTATATTGGTCACATATGGCCACACTCACCTCACCCGCATGCATCGTCACCTTATCTTCATAATTTCCATTTATTACAAAAAATCTAGTCTTAGTCTCATTTATTTTCATTCCATGTGCCATACAAAATTCATTCAAAAGCCTTAATTTATGCACCATGTTTCGCCTACTAGTTGACAAAAGCACCGTATCATCCATTAGAAGTAGGATATGCATCCACGCCAAGAACCCCTCTATGTCACAATTATGTTTAATTAACTTGATTAAATCATTCACAAAGATAACAAACAATAAGCATGATGTTGGAGACCGTTGGCGCACACCTATCGTGGCTGAAATAACAGCACTACCTAAAACAGTGCGCGTAATCATATACATGGCAACCAAGGCTAACAGCATGGCCGTATTCCTAGTCACTTCGGGTCCCGCAGATATTCAAATCTTCCCGAACTTCGTGTCGGTGGCCGGGTTTACGCATGTTTGTATCTCTAGTCCTTCTAAACCGAAGCTTAGCTCCGCCCCCTTACAAGTCAAGTCATCGGTACCAACTTATGCAACATTTATCATATTCCTTGGTACATATGCCTCTTTGACTAATGTGTTGATTTTACGTCTATAATTAATAACTTATTTACAATAAAGCACATTTTTGTTATGCATGGGTTTGTTTTACACTGTAAATTACGTGTTTTTACGGAGTTTCTGATCCGTAAGGGTTGGTAATTCACTGTGCAACCTGCTGCTGATCTATCTGAATTATAATGACATTTTTCTGGTAATTAAAGAATGTATTCTCTCTATTATTTTTCTCTATTATATAATCTATTCTCTGCTATACATCAAGATAACTTACACTTATTATAATCTATCATCCAATCTTACTTCTCTTTCAAAAATATAAATTTCATAATGAGAAAAATATGTTTTATGAAATGCTTATTCTTGCTGTCAAGAATCTGAAGGATAAAGATGCCATCTAACGCTATACTTCCGTTTTATACTCATTCATTTGTATATTATGAAGTATTTTGTGGCATATCAATAACTTTACACAGCCAAATATATGATAAGGCTTATTTTAATCAATAATGCAGAGCTGCACAATGTCCTTTTAAACTTCACGATGAGAATACATGTTTTAAGACGTGCGTAAACATTCCTCTTGTCCAGAGGATACGCCACCAAGCGCTATGTTTCATTAGAAGATAAGAACATAGGAATATGAGGAAGCTACAAAAGGCCCCGAGACCTGCAATAGGTAGTTCCTGTTAATCCTATAATCCTTATTAGCTACCTATACCATCCTCCATCCATAAAGTCGTCGTCTTCTCTTGTAACTCCCTATTGTCTGTGCACTAACAACCTGCTGACTGAGTCTGTTCCAATCATCATTTATATATCAGCTATTTTGTATGTCATGAAGTATTTCTCGAAATATTAATAAATTTACACGGCAAACAAAGGAACACATAGTAAAACATAACTATTGGAAGAAAAAGAAAATTCAAAGTAAAATATGGAGTTACAGCGCAAAGAAGCAGAATTAAGATTACAGTTTATACAAAATACTTTGCAAAATATGGAGGAGTCTTTTCATTATCGTAATAGATATTTAGAATCTGCTAGATCATTTTATGAAGCTATTGAATAGGTTATTGTAGCAATGTATATTGTCCATGTTAAGGAAATGTATGTATGATATATGTTAAGGGTTATGATTTTTTTTTTTTTCCTTTTTTTCTTTAGTGTATATATTTTCTGTGTTAAGGGCTTACATGAGAATCTCAGATAATTTTTTTTGTAGTGTTTTCATTTTCTATGTTAAGTTTTTCTTCATATTTGTGTTATCTATATCTACCTGTCAACTGCTTTACTTACAAGGCAGCTGTCTGGAAATATGACATGGGATTAAATTAGGTTTCCTTTAACCCTTTCACATATTGGCTCTAAAAATTTAACTGGTTCTTATCAACTACATTTATTTAACAATTTTAATCACAACATTTTTTCTAACATGATCGAGATCATGTTGTTCAGATAACAAGGAAAATGCTTGGATAAAAAGGTTTTTTTTCACAGGGAAGGAATAGCTCTTGAGACATTTGTTTACACTTGCTTGTAACATATCTGAACAGTCAGCAATGCAAAGTTGAACATTCCCTGTTGCCATGTATCTGAGAGCCATAAGTAGCTTTAAGATAGGTTGGACTGGGAGACCTGAGGAAGAAAAATAGATGTTTTTACCATCAAATACACTACTCAATCCTACAATGAATTTTATGAATTTGGGGTGGAAATGAATACATTTTAAGGGTCTCAGGCATGTCAAATATAATATATTAGGGTTGTTTGGCTGCATATAGAGAAAAAACATGAGAACATAAGAATAAGAATATAAGGAAGCTACAAAATGCCCGGAGGCCTACATTAGGTAGTTCCTGTTAATCCTATACCCCCTTATTAACTATATATGTATATATAGCCTTGAAGCAAATATATTTCATATATTTCATATAAATGTGGCAGAATGGTTATGTAAGAATATGAGATTTCAATAATAGCTGTGGTAAGGCTTAGTTTACATGGTATAAATCTGTGTATGATTGGGGCATCTATGCCTCAGTCATACACAGATTTATACCATTTATACACATGCAGACATCTCTTCTGCAGCTGCCTTCATGGTACAAGCACCCTCCTCCCCTGCCCGTGCAGCTCTTTCTGTTGCCCTCGCAGCTACAACCTCTTCATCAGCAGCTGCTGCTTTCGCCCTTGCAGCTGTTGCCTCTTCTTTGGTAGCTGCCACCCTCTCCCGACCAAATGCTGCATCCCCCTCAGCTGCTGTTTCAGGTGGCTGCAGGGTGGCCAGAGGCTGCTCAGGCACTTGTTGCATGTCCCCAACAAGAAGTACCTTTGGCAATGGATGACTTTTCGTCCTCCCTGGAAGTATTGTGCGGGGTCCTGAAATGGGTGCACAAATGAGCGTTTATTAAATTATGTAGATCTGACAGATGCTATCTTTTTCCTTTCATAGACTAGGCAATAAATATCGCACACAATATGGGAGACAAATATCATACTAAAGTAACAATTCAAAAGGTTTAGAATAGTTGCATACCTTTAAGTGAATTGATATTGATGGAGCAGTACTATGAACCAAGGCAGGATTGTATCAATTGACATAAGTTGATGTTGCTTAGACATTTCATTCAGGTATAGTTAACCCAAATCCTTTAAACAAACTATTCCACCAGTAAAGTATTAGAGCTGATGGTGAACCACCTTTTCTTGACTTCTAAGGCCATCCTCCCATGGTGGAACTGGGCATTCATTACG
>JAXIVD010001644.1:10000-17500 GCA_036785275.1 Cancer borealis
CCCCCTTACAAGTCAAGTCATCGGTACCAACTTATGCAACATTTATCATATTCCTTGGTACATATGCCTCTTTGACTAATGTGTTGATTTTACGTCTATAATTAATAACTTATTTACAATAAAGCACATTTTTGTTATGCATGGGTTTGTTTTACACTGTAAATTACGTGTTTTTACGGAGTTTCTGATCCGTAAGGGTTGGTAATTCACTGTGCAACCTGCTGCTGATCTATCTGAATTATAATGACATTTTTCTGGTAATTAAAGAATGTATTCTCTCTATTATTTTTCTCTATTATATAATCTATTCTCTGCTATACATCAAGATAACTTACACTTATTATAATCTATCATCCAATCTTACTTCTCTTTCAAAAATATAAATTTCATAATGAGAAAAATATGTTTTATGAAATGCTTATTCTTGCTGTCAAGAATCTGAAGGATAAAGATGCCATCTAACGCTATACTTCCGTTTTATACTCATTCATTTGTATATTATGAAGTATTTTGTGGCATATCAATAACTTTACACAGCCAAATATATGATAAGGCTTATTTTAATCAATAATGCAGAGCTGCACAATGTCCTTTTAAACTTCACGATGAGAATACATGTTTTAAGACGTGCGTAAACATTCCTCTTGTCCAGAGGATACGCCACCAAGCGCTATGTTTCATTAGAAGATAAGAACATAGGAATATGAGGAAGCTACAAAAGGCCCCGAGACCTGCAATAGGTAGTTCCTGTTAATCCTATAATCCTTATTAGCTACCTATACCATCCTCCATCCATAAAGTCGTCGTCTTCTCTTGTAACTCCCTATTGTCTGTGCACTAACAACCTGCTGACTGAGTCTGTTCCAATCATCATTTATATATCAGCTATTTTGTATGTCATGAAGTATTTCTCGAAATATTAATAAATTTACACGGCAAACAAAGGAACACATAGTAAAACATAACTATTGGAAGAAAAAGAAAATTCAAAGTAAAATATGGAGTTACAGCGCAAAGAAGCAGAATTAAGATTACAGTTTATACAAAATACTTTGCAAAATATGGAGGAGTCTTTTCATTATCGTAATAGATATTTAGAATCTGCTAGATCATTTTATGAAGCTATTGAATAGGTTATTGTAGCAATGTATATTGTCCATGTTAAGGAAATGTATGTATGATATATGTTAAGGGTTATGATTTTTTTTTTTTTTCCTTTTTTTCTTTAGTGTATATATTTTCTGTGTTAAGGGCTTACATGAGAATCTCAGATAATTTTTTTTGTAGTGTTTTCATTTTCTATGTTAAGTTTTTCTTCATATTTGTGTTATCTATATCTACCTGTCAACTGCTTTACTTACAAGGCAGCTGTCTGGAAATATGACATGGGATTAAATTAGGTTTCCTTTAACCCTTTCACATATTGGCTCTAAAAATTTAACTGGTTCTTATCAACTACATTTATTTAACAATTTTAATCACAACATTTTTTCTAACATGATCGAGATCATGTTGTTCAGATAACAAGCAAAATGCTTGGATAAAAAGGTTTTTTTTCACAGGGAAGGAATAGCTCTTGAGACATTTGTTTACACTTGCTTGTAACATATCTGAACAGTCAGCAATGCAAAGTTGAACATTCCCTGTTGCCATGTATCTGAGAGCCATAAGTAGCTTTAAGATAGGTTGAACTGGGAGACCTGAGGAAGAAAAATTGATGTTTTTACCATCAAATACACTACTCAATCCTACAATGAATTTTATGAATTTGGGGTGGAAATGAATACATTTTAAGGGTCTCAGGCATGTCAAATATAATATATTAGGGTTGTTTGGCTGCATATAGAGAAAAAACATGAGAACATAAGAATAAGAATATAAGGAAGCTACAAAATGCCCGGAGGCCTACATTAGGTAGTTCCTGTTAATCCTATACCCCCTTATTAACTATATATGTATATATAGCCTTGAAGCAAATATATTCTTAGTTCATTTGGGTCCCGAAGTTATTCAAATGTTCCCGCCTCCCAGCCGTATATTCACCAATTGGCAAGTGAGTACCATATGGTACTCACTTGCATATTTACCAATTGACAAGTGAGTACCATATGGCACTCACTTGCATATTTACCAATTGACAAGTGAGTACCGTACGACACTCACTTGCATATTTACCAATTGACAAGTGAGCACCATACGGTACTCACTTGCATATTTACCAATTGACAAGTGAGTACCGTACGGCACTCACTTGCATGTTTACCAATTGACAAGTGAGTACCGTACGGTACTCGCTTGCATATTTACTAATTGGCAAGTGAGTACCATACGGTACTCACTTGCATATTTACCAATTGACAAATGAGTACCGTACGGCACTCACTTGCATATTTACCAATTGACAAGTGAGTACCATACGGTACACGCTTGCATATTTACCAATTGACAAATGAGTACCATACGGCACTCACTTGCATATTAACCAATTGACAAGTGAGTACCATACGGTACTCACTTGCATATTTACCAATTGGCAAGAGAGTACCATACAGTACTCACTTGCATATTTACCAATTGGCAAGTGAGTACCGTACGGCACACGCTTGCATATTTACCAATTGGCAAGTGAGTACCATACGGTACTCACTTGCATATTTACCAATTGGCAAGGTAGTACCATACAGTACTCGTTTGCATATTTACCAATTGGCAAGTGAGTACCATACAGTACTCGCTTGCATATTTACCAATTGGCAAGTGAGTACCGTACGCTATGAGCTTTTTATGTAGATAGTTGTGTACCAAAAGGAAGTATTGGATCTCACCTCTCATATACTCTCTATGCTGCCACCACGACACCATTTGGGCATCGACACTGTCACCACTACCATCACTATCTACTATTACTACTATTAGGTCCTTTCCCTGGGGCCTATGAGAGAAAAGAAAATAAATAAATAAATAAAATAAATAAATGAACAGACTTTAATTAGTAATAAATAAGAAATGCACTTGCTATATCCGTGGTGGTGCTCTTACACAACAACTTATCTTACCACTCACGACACTTTACACTGCAAAAACAAAAAAGAAACATACTCAACATATTAATACACATTAAAATATTACTAGCTAAACCCTACCTAATTACGTGAGGGGGACTAATGGGGAAGTAGCCAAAATACACTCACTGCAATAATGTTCACGTGTCACTCTGTCCTTGTCGTCGTCCATAGCCACAGGCAAGACTCCCCAGGCACAAGACACTCCAACAATCACTCAGAGCAGAAGTCAGAAGCCTCATTAAGGAACCAGAAGAGAAGACAGTCATGTGCTGATCCTCTCGGGAGCTGTAACCGGGAGGACAGTTTTATGTTAGACACTAATATTAACAGGAAGGTTTTCACGTATTTGTCAAGTCCCTAGAACCACGAATTCCTTACCTGTCTGGAGCGGAGTCTAAAACACTAGAGACTGAGCTCTTCGCAGGTACCTCTTTATATATCGCTCGATTCGAGTGACGTCACGAGTTTTCCCATCATCCCTCATCTAGTTGTCCCTACTCTAACAATAACAAGGGGTCTTAATGATAGTACGAGTGTGAAGAATATGAAGATTTAACCTGTGATTCCGTAAAGGAATCACCGTAATGATAGTTGGACAGTCGCGCTCTGTACACGGCTTTCACTCTTTAAAAATCAATAAATCTTCGTATTCTCACACTCGTAAGATCACGAAGGTTTACAATAGTCAACGTTCGACGAAATCGGTCTTCTTCCGTATCTTTGGGTGTCCACGTTTCCACACTCCTTTTCTCTCTTCCTTTTCTTTCTTCCGTCTTGGCAAGACTCCGGGTCAGACGTGACCCGACCTCCTGGTCGGAACAAGTGAACCCAACTCCCACCAGTCCTGGCAAACTGAGCAGGGTGGTGATCCTCGGCGGGTCTTCACCAAAGCCTTCGTCCTTGGGGGGGTAACTTCCAGGTCCTTTCCCTGGGGCAGATTCCAGAGCCCCCAGGATTGCGGTGATCTCTGCTTCAGCTGCAGGACCAGTGTTTCAGCTCGGCATCTTCTCAGCTGCAAAATAGTTTATGGGCAGTAACCTTTCCTTTAACCAACCAGGGGTCTGTTTGTTAATCTCTCTCCCTCTCAACACTCCTCTACGTATCTTCTCACATGCCTCCGTTGTCGGGTTGTGCGTGGCTCTTCAATATCATCCTCATCCCCGGAAGACAACGCGATCTCGCTCATGTCGACTATATACCCCTCATCACCCACAAAACGTTTTAATTTGTCCGCGGCCCGGTGGATTGTGTCGCCACTGAAAGTGTTTTCTAAGTCGTACGCCACTCCTCCCTGCTTCACTTCCTTGACTTTATAGGGGCCAATCCACTTTATCCCTAGTTTTCTTTCAATGGAAGAGCTAATTTGTTCTTTTTTCACCCACACTAGATCACCCACACTTACAGTTTGCTCTTTCCCACCGAGATTAGCTCGCGCCAACCACTTCCTGCTGTTGGCACGGGATGTTTGTTTCACTAACTCAAGGGCGACACCAATGTCTATCTCATCGTCCACTTGTGGTAGAGTTATCCTTATAAATTTCGGAGCGTGGCGATTAATCATTAAATAGTGTGGTTGTTCTCCTGTGGTCTCGTGTATCGCCGCGTTAAGTATTTGTTGGCACTGCGGGAGATAATCGGGCCATTTAGTGGGTTGACCCTTACTCAAACACGCTAACACGGACTTAAGGATTCTATGTAGGCGTTCGGTGATGAAGTTTCCTTGAGGATGGTATGGGGTGGAGTAAACTTTGTGAATTCCTTGGGCTTTACAGAAATCCGCCAGGAGGTGAGAGCGGAACTCGCAAGCATTATCGGCTAGGAGCGTTTTTGGCCTTCCATATTCCCCAAGTATGATCTAATACCCCTAACTACCTCTTCAGCCTGCCTCGAACGTAATTTTAACAAATTTACAAACCTTGAAAAATGATCTACTATGGTTAATACATATCTATGACCTCCTCGAGCAAGGGTCATTTCAGTTATATCTACACTGATTCTATCCAAAGGCTGGTTTACAGGAGGCAATTCTCGCCACTGCCTTTGCAAAGTGGAGGCTGACTTAGTTTGCTGACAAGTTAGGCATTCTCTTACAAATTTCTTCACATCTTCCTTTAAATTAGGCCAATAAAAATATTCCTCTGCCTTTAATATTGATTTGAGTTGACCTAAATGCCCTGATTCTTTCTCATGAACAATAGTAAGGGCTTTCTTTTTCATCACCGTGGGCACCATCAACAAATAGAGCAAGGTGTCTCTTCTGTTTAGAATAGTAAAGGACTCCATCTTCCACAATGAACTGATTTAAGATTACTGGAGGATATTTATGTCGTGGCACTTGTCCTCCTTCTAAATACTCTTTCATTTCTCGCCAACGGGGTTCATCTACTTGGGCTTGTATGAACTCATTTTTGGTCATCCCTAGAAAAGTATTTTGCCCTACCATTCTAACTACCTTAACTGGACGGCTTAGTTGATCAGCCACCACATTCTTAGATCCGGCTTTATATTCTATTTTATACTGAAACTCCCTCATCTCTAATATCCATCTATTCATCCTGGTGCGATTTTGTTCTTTGCCTGAACACAAAAATGAGGGGTTGATGATCGGTGCGAATCAGAACGCGCACTCCCCACAAATAATGGTGAAAGTTCCGGCAGGCTAACACTGCAGCTAACGCTTCCCTGTCGGTTGTGGAGTATCTTATTTCGGCCGATCTTAATTTCTTTGAGAAGAATCCTATCACTCGTGGTTCTTTCCCATCATATTGCATCAGCATTGCCCCTACATGAGTAGCACTAGCATCGGTTTCTAATATAAACTCCTGATTCATTACTGCTTTAGAAAGTATTGGGGCATGGGTTAATTTACATTTTAAAGTCTCAAAAGCATTCTTACATTCACTGGTCCAGTCAAATACTTGGCCTTTTTTAGTAAGGCTGGTAAGAGGGGCCAGAATCTTTGAGAATTTTTCTATGTGGCGGCGATAGAATGAGCACATCCCTATGAAACGTCGAGTTTTCTTGATAGTAGTGGGCGGCTTCATTTGGGTTACCGCGTCTACGTTACGTGGGTCGGGACGAATGGAGAAGTAGTCAAAATACACTCACTGCAATAATGTTCGTATCACTCTGTCCTTGTCGTCGTCCACAGCTACAGGCAAGACTCCCCAAGCACAAGACACTCCAACAATCACTCAGAGCAGAAGTCAGAAGCCTCATTAAGGAACCAGAAGAGAAGACAGTCATGTGCTGATCCTCTCGGGAGCTGTAACCGGGAGGACAGTTTTATGTTGGACATTAATATTAACAGGAAGGTTTTCACGTGTTTGTCAAGTCCCTAGAACCACGAATTCCTTACCTGTCTGGAGCTGAGTCTAAAACACTAGAGACTGAGCTCTTCGCAGGTACCTCTTTATATATCGCTCGATTCGAGTGACGTCACGAGTTTTCCCATCATCCCTCATCTAGTTGTCCCTACTCTAACAATAACAAGGGGTCTTAACGGTAGTACGAGTGTGAAGAATATGAGGATTTAACCTGTGATTCCGTAAAGGAATCACCGTAATGGTAGTTGGACAGTCGCGCTCTGTAAAGTTGTATTGAATTAACCTTGCTGTCTTACAGGTGAGAAGCCTAGTGACAACACATTGTTACTGTTAATCAAGATATTCCCATCCTAGGATGTACCAACATTAGTAATAGTCTATCATATATCCTCATAACCATAGATGGAAACCTCTTTCACCTTGTGTACATTCTTTAGAGATTCAAAATCGTTGTCTAAATTCCTCTTCTTAGTGCACTTGGAAGGGATCCTGTCTGTGATTGAAATGTTATAACGGTCAGGAAGCCAATTCCTCCCACTGCCAGGTCTTCACCGTCACCAAATTCATCATAGTTAGCCATTCTGATAAGAGAAAATATATACAATTATATCCTGATAAAGTAAACCAACGAAAATTAACATTATGTAATTGATAGAACCAATATATATATATATATATATATATATATATATATATATATATATATATATATATATATATATATATATATATATATATATATATATATATATAAGCACTTGTATTATTTTTACAACCAGACTGACATTTTACATGTTAAAATTATTAAAAAATATCAGCACTCAGAACATTCCAATAATTCTTAAATAAATTATGTTTATAACTAACTTACTGTAAACAGTACATAAATTGTGAAAATGATAGTATAAGCAGTTGTAACCTTGCATTTGTACATCTCAGCATAACACTAGTCAACTTGCTTGGCTTGAATCATGAAAGACTCAGAATTATCAAGTTTAGTTCACATAAGCTTTAGTTGACATAAGTTTTCTTTATGCTATGATATAAAAGGACAGACTCTACAAATAGGGAGGGTTGAGGGGACTATTTCTTAACCATTCTCGAAAATA
>JAXIVD010001644.1:22500-35000 GCA_036785275.1 Cancer borealis
GCGGTCCCAAGTTCGGGCCACACTGGGGTGAACCAGTCAGGGGTGGGCGGCGAACTGACCTCAGAGAGTCCATCCCCAGTGAGCCGATCCAGGCTGTTCTTTGTCATGTCAGTCCGCCATTCATCCTGAAGATATATTACGTTGTGCTGGACAATGACTTTTATATCTGCTAAGGTATGTGCAACCTTATCATCATCCTCATTATTGTCATCAATAGCAGCATAATAATCCTCAGCATCATGATAATCATCATCATTATCATCAGCATCATGATAATCATCATCATTATCATTAGCATCATGACATTTATCATTATTATCAGCATCATGATAATCATCATCATTATCATCAGCATCATGATAATTATCATTATCATCAGCATCCTGATAATCATCATTATCATCAACATCATGATAATCATCATCAGCATCGTTATGATAATTATCATTATCATCATTAGCATCATGATAATGATGATCATCATCGTCATCAGCATCGTGATAATCATCTTTATCATCAGTATCATGATAATCATCATTATCATCATCAGCATTATGATAATAATGATCATGATCGTCATCATCATGATATTCCTGGGAATGGAGGCCTGGGGTGAGCAGCGTGGCACCATCATCCTCGCTGCTCACCCCTGGTGCCTCCTCTAGGCTCCCGTGAGCGGCGTTGCTGCTCTTCCGTCCGTTGTTCAACACCAGGAGGAAAGGTTCCTCGCAACACCCTGGAACACTGGCGGCACACAGCACGGTGAAGTCCAGGGTGCTGGTGTTGTCATCATCACCGACCCGCAGGCCCGCCCACAGGTCCCAGAGGGACAGGCGAGCCTTGAGGAAGGTGGTGCCCTTGGCCAGGCCGCGCACTTTGACGCGGATGAACAGGTCTTTGTTCTCCAGGCTGGCCAGACGTACGGCTGCAGCCTGAGCGGACCTGTTGCAGAACATGCCCTCACCGAGAGCCTGCCATCCGTCGCCGGAGAAGGTGAAGCAGACGATCACCTTGCTCCGTCTGCAGCACGAGTGCGTGCTGCGCGTCACCTGGATCGTGTCCAAGTGTTCCAGGGAGTACGGCACGGACACCCTGGCTTGCACTGATCGGATTGAATGTTTTTGTCCCATAACAAAAAACTCAATTCTTACATTTAAGTCACACTTTCTCGCAACCTTCCAGTCCATCAACCAGTTTTCTTTCTCTCGGTACTCCCGGTTTGAAAAGATTAATTAATTGATTTTGAAATAATAGGTGCTAGAACGTATATTGTTATTTTTATTATTCTTATATGTATGTCATCCACCCCGGGGCAGAATATTTCAAAGTTTTAATTATTGAGACAATTTTATTAGGGTTTGTTTGATGGGAAAAATTGTTGATGTTTCTTAATTCAATAATATATAGGAGACATATCACATGCTTGTAAATCATTCGCTAAATTATGCCCAATTGTGGAGAAATGAGTTTGATATAATTGGAGATTGTGCTCGGATCACTTGTTTCGTTAGCCCGATGTTTAATGCTTCTATAATGCTAGTGATATTGATGATTGCATGAATGGATTTCCACGTTCCCTTGCTACGTATTATCAGCGTTGGCACTAAAGTTCCGTTTGTAATAGTATTTTTTATAATTAGTTATTATATTGTTAACCTTTCTCTCTCTCTCTCTCTCTCTCTCTCTCTCTCTCTCTCTCTCTCTCTCTCTCTCTCTCTCTCTCTCTCTCTCTCTCTCTCTCTCTCTCTCTCTCTCTCTCTCTCTCTCTCTCTCTCTCTCTCTCTCTCTCTCTCTCTCTCTCTCTCTTTTTTTTTATTTAAACATATTTACAGGAGGCTTAAAACCCCACGTTGAGTATGGAGTTATTTGAAAAGCCTCCAGTAGTATTATTTACAACGGATAATACTAATAATGTTAAACTATACATAGGTACAGAACAATTAAAATAATAATACAAAAAAAAAACATTACAATAATAATACCATAGAGTGCACAACATTGCAGTCTATTAAAGCGCCAGTGGGGACGGGTGCGTGCTACGCCACCTATGGGCTGCCAATTTCACCTGGTGTGTGGACATGTCCTGCACATGGGGCGTGGCCACCGCGAACATGTTCCACAGCCGCGAAGTTCTGGCTGTGTAGGTGCGCCGATGTTGGCTCGAACGAGATCGGGGCACCTTCACTCGCTCGTCGCTGCTGGCTGCAGCTCTGGTGCACCTCTGCACTGTGTGTGGCAGCAGCCTCAGGGGATCAAGGTGGGAGACCCTCTGCACCTGAGTCTTGTGGCACACTACTACTAGTGCCGACACGTCCCTGCGGTGTTCCAGTGACGTCACTGGTGCTGGCTGCTGCTGGTCCTCCTCGCTGGCCACCAGTCGCAGGGCTCGCCGCTGCACAGCATCCAGTCTTTGCATGTGGGTGGCGGTACTCGACATCCAGGACAGGGCACCGTACTCCATACATGGGCGTATCTGATCTTTGTACAGTGTGAGGATGCCCCGTGCGTCGAGGGTGTCCGCCATCCTGCGCAGGGCAGAGACTCGGAGAGATGTCTGGCGGGCGACGGCAGCGATGTGGTGGTTGAAGCGCAGGCTGCGGTCCACAGACACGCCCAGGATCTTGATGTAATTGTGGAGTGGTAGGCTCTTGCCTCCAAAACGCAGCTGTCCTGAGACTGCGTGTGAGGCGCCTGGGGACCGCGAGATGGCCATTGCCTGCGTCTTCTCAGGAGCAAAGTTAACCTGCCACACCTCTCCCCACTGCTCCACCAGTTTGAGCTGCTTGTTCAACTCAGCGACCGCACACCTACTGTCCAGGCGGCAGTAGGAGCGGGAGAGTGTGTAGTCGTCTGCATATGCGACCACAGATGACAGCTGCCGGAGGAGGTCATCAATGTATATGTTCCACAAGACTGGGCCCAAAACTGAGCCTTGTGGAACTGAGGCCCGGACTGGTGAAGGCCTTGATGACTGCCCATTGACTACTACCTGGAGGGTCCTGTCCTGGAGGTAGTCTTCGATCAGCATCAGCAGGTCACCTTGGACACCCTTGGCGCGGAGTTTTTCAACGAGCCCCGCTCTCTCTCTCTCTCTCTCTCTCTCTCTCTCTCTCTCTCTCTCTCTCTCTCTCTCTCTCTCTCTCTCTCTCTCTCTCTCTCTCTCTCTCCCTCTCTCTCTCTCTCTCTCTCTCTCTCTCTCTCTCTCTCTCTCTCTCTCTCTCTCTCTCTCTCTCTCTCTCTCTCTCTCTCTCTCTCTCTCTCTCTCTCTCTCTCTCTCTCTCTCTCTCTCTCTCTCTCTCTCTCTCTCTCTCTCTCTCTCTCTCTCTCTCTCTCTCTCTCTATCTTTCTCAAAATAATATATTTTCTTAGAGCTAATTTCTGGCTCTTCTCTTCAACCCTTCGGGAAAAAAAACTCCCCCGCTATAGGAAAAAAACGAAATTTCCCCTCGGAGGTTAGTGCCTTCCTTCTGAGGGTCAATTATGTTCGTGCGAAGAGTTGGTGTTTTCGATGTGTTGTTGAAGAAGAAGAAGAAGAAGAAGAAGAAGAAGAAGAAGAAGAAGAAGAAGAAGAAGAAGAAGAAGAAGAAGAAGAGAAAAGAAAAAGAAGAAGAAAAAGAAGAAAAAGAAGAAGAAAAAGGAGGAGGAGGAGGAGGAGGAGGAGTACAAAGGAAGAATAGACAGCAACAGTCCTACTGGACCTAACGAGGCTGTCCGTGTAGCTACACTACTGCTATAATATCTACTTGATAGAGACAAAAGGACAGCAAAGTGGAAGGCTCCTCCCCGCCCACCCCTCCCTCCAGCCGAAGCTTCCCGGAAGAGTAAGCGATACCATGTAGTATAGACAAACTATCATAGAATTTATATAGGAGTGTGAGAAAAACAAGACTAATCTGCGTCTATTTCTATAAAAAATTAAGAAAAATAAAAAATTGTGCAAAAATGAATTTTGGTGAATAGATGTTAAATGCTTATCAAATTTATTCTTAAATGATTCAGTTATGATACTGTTAAGTACGGTTTGTGTGGTCGTTCTCAGAGTGGATGAGAGTCAAGTTTTGTGTTGCCTTTTGAAGGTGTTGGGCAACACAGAATTCCCTTTGTACACTTGTGTGGAGGTCGTTTTCCTTCCCTCACTAACTGAAAACATTCCATTCCGCTCTGCTGTCAACGATACGCAACGATAATCACTTACAAAAAATAACATCTTCGTTCGTCATAGTACGAAAGCAATTATTCCTAATATTGAAATAAAAAAGAAAAAGAAAATTAAAAAGAAAAAAGAGAATGAGGTGGAGGAAGAGGAGGAGGATGATATATATGGATATCACCTTGACCCTTAACCCTTGAAACATTACCAGAACCATACAAGAATGACCTCAAAATGACCTTGAGTTTTGTGTTGATCTCTGTTTAATTAATTAACAACCACCCACCCCCTCCCTTGAAGCTAGACGTGATGACCTCTTAAAGGTAACACATAGGCCTATTTTCTCTTATTTGCCTTCTTATTCTAAGCCTATATTGTATAACCAATGTCATAGACTACACCATACTTGACTGGACACTCGCGACAATCGCTGACAGACGATATTACATTTCGGTCCTATAGATTCCGCTGCTATGAGTGATGACAGGTAATACTTCATATATCAGTTAATATTCTACTTAGGACATTGTATTTCATGTCTTTACAATCAGTAATGATTGCTGAACCATGGCTGAACATAAAAAATGATTTTACAACTTTTGCAAATAGGAAATTAACATAAAGATTACAAGTTTGAGTGAAAAATCGTGTGGGTGTTGTGTATAAAGCATATTGTTTATAGAAAAAAAATCTGGGAAATTCGCAATAATTTCTGAAATAAAACATCACATATTGTGAAATAACCATTCCTGAATATGATTTGATTGTGATCAAATGTCATATAATCGTTATATCGGCTTGGGAATGAATTTTTCACAACAATTCGTGGCGCGAAAGGCAAAAGGCGAAAGAGGTCACAAGAAGAAGAAGAAGACCAAAACAATCCTTTACAAAGGTCAGCAACATAAATAGTTCAATTCATTGGTCCCATGACGCTATTATAAGTCTCATGGAAAATGTTCATGAGCAGAAGAAGAAGAAGAGAAGTGCTTCCTCCATAACGGCTTGTGTTGTTGTTATTATCAGCTAATTCCACAAGGTAAGTTCTTCTACGTGTGTGACCAGTCACCAGACTGGTAGTCGTATCGCTGTAAATCCAGAAAAAATGGAAGCCAGGCTAGCGTTAGCAAAACCTAGTGTGACCGTAGCTTCATCAGCTACTATTGTATACTCTGAATCATGCTTGAAATAAGATTTGAAACTATTTCCAAATATTTTGTTTGTTTTCTACGTTTTCACTGTGCATGGCAGGATAAAAGGAAAAGTACGTACGCCGGTAAAGTGATGTATGGTGATAAGATCATTGGAAAGAACATTGCTAGATAGAAGAGGAGGAAGAGGCAATTAAACCAACAAGCTGACTAGAGACCATCACCAATAAGGAATTACAATGGAGTTATTTTACACAGTCTCTGAGAAGCGCTCTCTCGATGACACTCAGCAAACATCGTAAGTTGATTAGGAATGTTACGTTTTTTTCTTCTTGATGTTATTTATGGGTATATGAAAGTATGAGTGAAGTATGAGTATGAGTGAATTGATTACGAGTGACTTAGGGTGTTGTGTTCAAGTTTTGGTTATATTTTACAATTACTCTCTCAACACTAAGGTGTTGTGTATCCTGCCATGCTCAGTGAAAACGTAGAAAACAAACTGAATATTTGGAAATAGTTTCAAATCTTATTTCAAGCATGCATGTATATTAGTATGGACTACATTGGCTATATATGTATGCGTTTTCAGTTTAAAATTTCAATATTCCTGGAAATTATTGCAAATATGGTGTTTTTATTGGTGTCTTAGGATTTAATAATTGTCGCCCACCGATGACGTATGTTGACTAATTTGTTTTTGTTGCTCATAAACATATACTTCACATCACTCTGAGTTGTTTGCTTTTTGTTTGAGGTTTCTATGATGATTTTAAGTATTTTATTCAAATAAAACAATCAAAAAATCGCCTCAGGACACATTTACGAAAGACCCGATTTCGAGTGCACAGTCACGTATGGTGTATTCTATGGTATTGTATATTAATATAAACTACATGGGCTATGCATGTAAGTGTTTTCAGATTGAAATTCCAATATTCCTGGAAATTATTGCAAATTTGGTGTTTTTATTGATGTCAGGATTTAATAATTGTCGCCCACCGATGACGTATGTTGACTAATTTGTTTTTGTTGCTCATAAATATATTCTTCACATCACTCTAAGGTGTTTGCTTTTTATTTGAGGTTTCTATGATGATTTTAAGTATTTTATTTAAATAAAACAAACAAAAAATCGCCTCAGGACACATTTGCGAAAGACCCGATTTCGAGTGCACAGTCACGTATGGTGTATTCTATGGTATTGCATATTAATATAGACTACATGGGCTATGCATGTAAGTGTTTTCAGATTGAAATTCCAATATTCCTGGAAATTATTGCAAATTTGGTGTTTTCCTTGGTTTCTTAGGTTTTAATAATTGTCGTTCACTGATGACGTACGTTGACTAATTTGTTTTTGTTGCTCATAAACATATTCTCTACATCACTCTGAAGTGTTTGCTTTTTATTTGAGGTTCCTATCTTATTTCTAAGTATTTTATTTGATTTTTCTAAAAATCTGCTGTAGGACCGGTTTGCAAAAGGTCAGATTTCGAGTGTCCAGTAAGTATAGTGTAGTCTATGCCTATGTATATATAAGAGAGAAGAGGAGGAGGAGGAGGGGGAGGAGGAGGAGGAGGAGGAGGTAAGTTGTGGCGTCTGATCACAGAGGGTCATTCGCTCCCTCTCTTCTTCCCTTTCATCGTCCCACTTCCCTTACCCCTTTCTCTTCCCTCTTCCCCTTCCCCTTCCACTTCCCCCAGTTGACCTCTGACCTCAGAGGAGTAAAGACGTTAACAGCCGGTCTCTCTCCCACCTCTACCTGGGTCCGTGGACAGTCGGACAGATGCCGTCCTGTACCACATCTGCCAGAGCTAACGTACGAGCTAAGAACAATGATTATAAGTGTAGTACAGCTACAGATAATAGAGACAACGACAGTGAAAAATCCAGCAATGATCCTCAGATGGATCTCCAGGAGGAAGTGAATAAAAGTGAAAGTCGGAGACGGAAGAAAGGTGAAATAGAGGAGTACAGCAGCGATGAAGACGAGGTGAGAGACACCAAAAAACCCTGTCACACCAGTGAACAAGATCCGTGTTTGAGTGCAGCCCTAGTGACGGAGAGGGAACACCGAACACATACACGATGGAGGCTAGCAATGACACGAACCAACAAAAACCCAGGCTATATTTCCCAGAGGGCTGCTCCATGTCCCTTCAGGAAAAGCTGTTGTGGGCCATGAAGCTTGGGAGGGCCCACAGGACATTTGAGGTCATGCTCAAGACAGGGAAAACGCGAGCTTACCTCACCGTCGGCAGCTCGGAAGTAGTTGATTATCTAACGACACAAGGATACGATGGAGTTATTATGGAGCTGCCACCACCAGAGGAAAAGTTAACCAAGGTAATTATATATGGTTATCCCATCTGTGCTGATCCTGAGTTCGTGCTAGATGATCCACGATTCATCTCTGCTAAAAAGCATATGGTCCGTGGTGAGAAAAGGAATCAAGTTGTGGCCATTATTAAGGGAGACCTGGAGGAGGACGAAGTGAGAATCAGCGGGTTGGGGTACAGGCGCATGGCCAAATATGTGGAGCCGCCCAACATGTGCCTTAACTATAGCAAGTGGGGCCATAATTCATGGAGCTGTATGGCCGCTTCACGGTGTAGATTTTGTGGCAGAGGACACCATTCGTCCAAGTGCAGTGAACTTATCAAAAACAAGGTACGTGTTGTGCCTCGGTGTTGCAACTGTGGTGGTAAACATAACGCCAGGTCAGTGTTGTGTTCTAAACGACCCAGGGTGAGTGTGCCAGGCAGGCGTGATGAGGAGGCACCCGCACACTCTTCGTCCCCACAAATATTCTACATGCCTGCCCCACCAGCGGAGAACAAGTGGAACCGAGGAAGGCCTGTCGTGACGGAGGGAGCGACATCCAGCATGGTTCGGGCCGCCTCACCCACACAGTTCCCACAGTTGCGGGAGCCTAACGCCGGAGCCGCCACCTCCAGCCAGGTCGCCACACAGGAAGAGGCACTAACACACACCCACGGGCACAGTCATACAGGAGATAACTCACAGTTGATGCACTGTATACGTGTCCTGACACGAGAGTTGGCAAATTTGAAGAAGCAAGAAGTGCGACAGTTGCATACAAAATCGGATGGCGAAGCAGTGGCGACTAGTGACAGTAACAAGACGGAAGAAAATACAACCAGCAACAGAGAGAGTTATAGTGTTGAAAGCGTACGACCAAAACAGCGCAAGGTTAATATCAAAGGCGTAGAAAGAAATATAAAAGTGCATGATTTCATGGAAAATGGTTTTGATAAAATCCAGAGTGTGCTAACACGTGTGGAAATAATGATGGAAAGAAGGATAAGTTATTCAAAGGTTGGCTCGAGTTATATAAGCACATGAGCAAGTTTGCGAAGGAGTTAGACGGTGTAGTACCAGATCAGGTGGATAATGATGCATGATGGATGTAAATAGTCTAAGAATCATATCGTGGAATGTTAACAGTGTTAAGTCCAGGACGAACGATATACACTATTATGTACATAAGAACTCCACTGATATATTACTTTTGCAAGAAACTGGAGACAAAAAAGGTGACTTATTGAACCTCAAAGGGTACCGGAAATTTCAACTATTATCCGCCGACGGTATAAGAGGTCTTTCCACTTATATTAAAATCTCGATTCCTTCTGAATTACTAGAAACCCCCAATAGAAACGAGGGCATTGAATCTATATGTGTGAAAATCTACCTTCAGGAAGGTGCTTTTAATATTATCAATCTGTATGTATCTAAGGATAAGTTTTGTGTAGAAGCTTTACCTGATACGATGTTTAGCGAGACTACCTTGGTTGCGGGTGACTTTAATGCAAGGCACAGGATTTTAGAGTCAGAGGGAAAAATGAATACAAATGGAGTGCGTATGGTGAGTTTCTTACAAGACTGTCCAGAAGTAACTTTATTGGGCAGTAACCAGCCTACTCACATTAGGGGAGGGAGACTCGATTACGCCTTGATTATCAATGGCTAAGAACTTGACGGTACGTGTAGTGTGAGTCCAGACCTCTTAAATGATCATTTTGCTTTAGATATACAAATACCCATCGCTAAGAGACAGCTCACCTACGGCAGGAATCGTATAACCCTTAATACAGACAAAATTGATTACTTTAAGGAAGATATAAGAAAGTGGTACGGTGAGTATAATCCTTGCAACCTGGACCAATTTTACGAGGATCTTGTTAAAATCATTGTTGATTTACTTACATCAAACAAAACAAAGAAAAGTGGGCAAGTACCCCGTTCTAAAGATAAACAGATAGACAAATATTATAATGACAAGGAGTTAAAGCAGTGGTCATTGTTGTTACGGCAGGCTCATAGAAAACGGGAGGGTTCAGTGAGTGATGAGGCACGCCGAACAGCCCTGCGTGACTGTGCTCGCCTCTGTAGTGAGATGAGAAAGGATATCAGGGGACAATACTAGAGGGAGGCAGCCACTAAAAAAGGAAATTGTAAAAACGTGCGAGAAATATAGAGGGAGGTTAACAAAGTGAGAGGAAGGAATACTAATTCTGTTGTTCACCCACACCCTGATAAACTTGCTAATGAGATAATTGAAAAGTGGGCAAGTGCGGCTAGCATGGACTCTTTATCTAACGAGGTTAAGGAAGCTTTGAATGAATGGGAGGGACGCAGACGAGACACCATAGTTAATGCTCTGACTGTTGGAGATATAAGTGATGTAGAGATCAGCCATGATGAACTACTGAGAGCTATCAAATCTGGCAAATCAACAGCTCCTGGTGAGGATGGTATCACTTACGAGGTACTCAATTGCCTGGCGAGTATGGAAAACCGTCCCCTTCTCGATTTATTCAATATGAGTTTTTTCAACGGAAAATTACCTCGGGCATGGAAGAAAGCTCTCATAATACCTATACCTAAGTCAAATGGAGGCAATAGGCCGGTCTCTCTAACCTCTTGCTTTTCCAAAATGATGGAAAGGATCTTGTTAGAGAGATTGACTTTCTTGATAGGTGATAAGTTTGCTCATAATATGTATGGATTTATAAAGGCCAAGGGAACGAATGATCCATTCATAAACTGTCTATCCTCGAATAATGACTACTGCTGAGTGTTCATTGATTTAAAAGGGGCATTCGACAAAGCTAACGGTGAGGTGATATTACATGAATTGGCAAATTTGGGAGTGACAGGAAGGATGTTGCACTGGATTGGGGATTATCTTTTTGGTCGGCGAGCCCAGGTATACTACCAAGGAACACTTTCGGAGGAAAGACAATTTGATTTGGGAACTCCACAGGGGGGTGTGCTTAGCCCGACATTATTTAACGTTTTAATGAACAGGATACCTAAGGAAAGTCTCGACAGTGGTATTAACTTGATCATTTATGCGGATGATATAATGCTTCAGTCTAAAAATGTTGAAGGAATGCAGTGTGCACTTAATATCTTCAATGATCTCACCAAGAGAATGGGCTTAGTAATCAATGAGGATAAAACCAAATTTCAGTGTCGTTCTATCGCTAATCAATATTTACACATAAATGGGAAAGGCATTGAGAGAGTTGGCACATATAAATACTTGGGCGTTCATATCGGGTACACGGCTGAGAGTAAAGAGGCCGAGGTGGTTCACTTGAGTACCAAGTGTCGAGCCCGTCTACAGCCCCTCAAAACGCTGGCATGGAGTGGTACAGGCGTGGGAGTACCCATACTTAGAATGCTTTACATCAGCACCATTAGGTCGATCATAGAGTATGCCAGTCCGGTTCTTCTTTGTTTTGATGACGGAAGACTCTGTAAACTTGAAAAAATTCAAAATCAAGCGATGCGAATAGTTTTAAATTGTCCGAGAAATGCAATGATTGATTGCATGAGGCTTGAATTAAGCTTACCAACGATAAAAGAGAAAATAGAGGAGATGAATGTTATCGCAGCCATGAAACATATTAAATCAGTGGGTGGGGAAAGACTATCAAATTGTGTATATGACTATAACAATAAATTTCGAGCCTTCCGACATCAGGGCAAATAGGGATATATTAAATCACTGTGTGAGAAAATAGTGTCATTTGACTTAATGGGGGAGTGTGTGCATCCCAATAGTGTGGTAAGAATCCCGCCATGGGATGAAAAACAAGTGCATGTAAGCATTCACACCCTAGACAAAAAAAATAATCTGTATGATGGAGGAGAGTTAAGAGATATTTACGAAAACAAAATAAATTCTCTAGATACCAGGTGTACGGTGGAGTGTGAGTATGGTTACAGACTGTCTAACGACATATCTTCAACTCAGGCTGAACTTCAGGGCATCCTTTGTGCTCTCAGGGAAATACATTGTGGAGAGGGAAATGTACATCTATTTAGTGATAGTCGGGGCGCGTTAGAATCTCTTAACAGTAAAAATCCTGTTCATGAAAATACTGTATTAAAGTGCAGAAAAATAATCAATGATTTGCGTATAAAAGGAAGAGACATTAAATTTATGTGGGTCCCATCACATGTTGGAATTAGAAATAATGAAAGAGTAGACGCTATAGCAAAGACCGCCACACAAAGAGATAACATTGATGAGGTGTGTTACCTCACCTTACGGCAGTTGAAGACCAAGATTAGAAAATTTATCAGTAAAAGAGAGCAGGAACGAATCCAGACAAAACATAGTAATAGCAGCACGATGCAACATTATCTGAGAGTGGCAAATGAAACCAATTTTACATATGGCCGATATTCTACGAAGTGGAAAGAGTCCGTCTGTACATGTCTACGATTGGGTTACAAGTATTACTGGGAACTCAATGTTAACTCGGGAGAGTATGATGATAGCTGTAGATTGTGTGGTGAGGGAGGTAATCACAAGCTCAACCACTATATATTGGAGTGCCCTTCTCTTAAACAGTATAGAAATGTATTTATCACAGATGTAACTGATCAAATCATATGGATGTTTTGTCAGGGAATGGTTGATAAAATGTTGAGAGAATGCAAAAACATACATGTCATTATGAAAGGGTAACGTACGTGTGTGTGTGTGTGTGTGTGTGTGTGTGTGTGTGTGTGTGTGTGTGTGTGTGTGTGTGTGTGTGTGTGTGTGTGTGTGGGTGGGTGGGTGGATGGGTGGGTGGGTGGGTGCGTGCGTGCGTGCGTGCGTGCGTGCGTGCGTGCGTGCGTGTGTGTGTGTGTGTGTGTGTGTGTGTGTGTGT